>MU184350.1:0-51134 GCA_016904865.1 Pissodes strobi | reverse complement strand
TTTATGTTTAAAGAAATAAAATTATATTTATTTATTGAAAATGTGTACTAGAAAAACATTTTAATTTGTCAGATGTACAATGTTCAACATTTTAAAAATTCAGTAAATCACTTTTAAATTCTCCTTTGATGAAGTTAAATTTTAGCAACTAGAAAAGGTTATTTTGTAAATTTTCATATTAAGATGATGTAGACATTAATATTACAAATAAAAATTGCAACCCACAAAGAATATTTCTTTGTTTATGTTTAAAATATAAAATGATATTTATTTACTGAAGATGTGTTCTAGTAAAATATTTTGTCAGATGTACAAACAATGTTCAAAATTTTTAAAATTCAGTAAATCGCTTTTGGATTCTCCTTTGATGAAGTTAAATTATGGCAACTAGAAAAGGTTATTTTGTAAATTTTCATATTAAGATGAAGTAGACATTAATATAACAAATACAAATTGTAAACACAAAAGAATATTTCTTTGTTTATGTTTAAAAAAATAAAATTATATTTATTTATTTATTTATTTATTTATTTATTTATTTATTGTAACTCTTACAAACACATTTTAAATGTAGTTGCATGTAGGAGTGCTTACTAGCTTGCAGAAAGGCAAAACAATATATATAACTACTACTTAAATTCTTGAGAATAAAAACAAAACATATACTTACAACTAAAAAAGATAAAAAAAAATAACATAATAACAACATAGGAGCTACATAGAAAAAAATTTACAAGCAAATACATGAGATTAGGATGTTTTACTCAAATTTAAAATCAGTCTTAATTTGTCTCACAGTAGTTAAGAGGAGATCTACATCACGATTTTGTATATAACTATTACACTCATGCATCATTCTGTTAATAGGAGAATTACTTAGAGGTGAACAATGAAAAAGTTTGTTGTCTCTTATTCTCAAGTTGATTCTAGGAACAGCAAAGAATACATTATTTATTAGGGAACACTTCTTATATTTTAAATTATTAATTATATAGTAAATAAACAAGATATCATTCAAACTACGCCTAACGCTTAACCGCACAATTTTAAATTCTGTTAGCATACTGTTATAAGAGATCATGAATGGATATGTATTATGTGTTTTTAAATACAGATATCTTAAAAACCTTTTTTGTACCCTTTCGGTCATATCAATATGAGTCAATGTTTTAGGTGCCCAGATAATAGAGGCATACTCTAAAACAGGTCGAACCAGTGAGTTGTACAAGATTTTTATAGTGTTAATCTCTGTAAAGTGCTCTGCATTCCTTATTATAAAACCCAGGATCTTATATGCTTTATTCACAATGGCTTCATAATGCTGATTAAATTTTAGGTTAGACTGAAAGCAGACTCCAAGATCCTTACATTCACTTTCCCGACTCAACAAGACATTATCAATTTTGTAATTAAATTTTATAAATTGTGCTTTTCGTGTAAAAGTTAATATATGACATTTGGCAATATTCAAAGACATTTTATTTTCTTCAAACCACTGGGACACTGAGTTTAAATCAATTTGCATCTCAATACAATCCTGGAGGCAAGTTATTAGCATGTAAATCTTAAAATCATCAGCAAATATGAGGGACTTGGCATATTTTAGACATTTTGGCAAATCATTCAGAAAAATTATGAATAATAGGGGCCCAAGATTACTGCCCTGGGGCACCCCGGATGTTATTATGTTCTTCTTTGATAAATGCTTACCAATTTTAATCTGCTGTGGCCTTAAGGTTAGGTATGATGCCATAAGCTTACATGCACTCCACGAAAACCCAAATTTACCCAACTTGTTCACCAACAGACCATGATCAACTCGATCAAAGGCTTTCGCACAATCTGTCAAAACAACATCCAACTGTTCTTTGTTGTCAATTGCTTCAGCAGCTGCCTCGGTCAAGATGGTAAGGTTGGTAACAGTTGAGACATCGGGCAGAAAACCATGCTGTTCCAAAGGGAACCTTTGCATAAAAGAGCCCAGAATATCTTGATACAAAATGTTCTCAAATATTTTTGCAAGAGAGTTTAAAACGCTAATTGGCCTGTAATTGTCAACTAGAGAATTATTGCCCGATTTGAGGACTGGAGTAACCAAAGCATATTTAAGAGTATCTGGAAATGTGTTTGTTCTAAGACAAAGATTAAAAAGAGCTTTCAATGGAATGCACAGAATATTACAACAACCTTTGTAAATGTAAGAGGGGATATTATCATTGCCAGTGGCCTTTTTTGCTTTTAACTTCTTAATGGCTGCCTGTATTTGAGTTTCTGAGATAGGAGCGAAAGAGAAGTTACCATTACAAGCATCAAAGTTTGGTTTTTCAGATTGTTGAAATACAGAGCTAAAATACAAAGCCAATGTGTCAGCTATTTCCTGGGCACCGCTAACAGTACATCCTTTATAGCACACCTCAGCAGGGATACTAGGTCCAGAACGCCTAGACCTGACAAAGTCCCAAAAGCTATTAGGATCAGTTTTTACATTTTTTTCAACGTTCTGATGATAGGCTTGTAATTCATTAGCAGTTTGATATTTGATTGCTCTTCTAATCTCATTATATTCATTTTGCAGTTGAAAGCTAGCATTGCCCTTTTTAATTTGTTTGTGAAGGCGTTTTTTTAATTTAATATTTTTCTTTAGTTCTTGTGAAAAGTATGTTGGATAACTTTGGGTGCTTAAACAGTATTTTTTAATTTTCTTTTTGGGTATTGCCAAGTCCAGGCACTCATAAACCTTTTGGTAAAACATATTGGTGCATTTCTCTACATCTGAGGCTGTTTCAAGTTCTGACCAATTAACATCTTTTAATAACCTGTACAACAAATAGAAATCACCCTTTGGATAGTCATAAATATGCTCATATGCATTGTTATTTTGATTTAGAGTGCGATTTATAGATATTGATAAGACCATACTCAAAGCCGGATGGTATTGATCTTCATTAAGAATAGGATTGCCGCAATGTTCCAGGTTAGTTATGGGCATATTTGACAGTACAAGATCTAGTTTTCTTCTCATTATATTATAAACAGTATTGAGCTGATCCAAATTATAAAAATTTAAGAAATTATTTAACAACTTACTCTTTTCACAGCCTTCATTCACATAGTGTGGTAGGTTAAAATCTCCTAAAATAATAATATTTACATCCTTATCTAAAACAGATTCAAAAATATTAAAAAATTGCACATATATATCAATATTAACATTTGGTGGAACATACACACCACACACATAAAAGAATTTCCTTTTTTATTTTTATTTTTACCAGTAAGCACTCTAGACTAGAATCTCTAGGTATATTAATGGGGACGAGTTCCATGGCCAGGTTCTTCCTCGCTCCTATCAGAATCCCTCCACCTCTTCTTCCATCCTTCCTGTCTTTCCTCGCTATGCTATATCTATCATCTAGGAGCTCTGCATCTTGGAAACCATCAGTGAGCCACGTTTCAGTTAAAACAACTACATCATATTCTTCTGCTAAGAAGTTAGTATAGAGTTCACTAACCTTAGTTCTGAGGCCACGAACATTTTGATAGTATACTTGTAGGTCTAATGTTGATATATGATGTTGCTTCTGACCTAAGGATTCACCTGGGTTGGCGGCATCCTCTTCTTGGCAAAAAACCTGGTGACTACAGCGCCAGTTGGCCATACCTCACGTCGCCATGCATTTTTAAAGTCATCTTGCCTAACTGTAACTTTCATTGACGAGTAGATTTCTGGGTGTTTTAACACATGTCCTTCGCATTGCACATCTGGGAAGTGCGGTTGAAGAAAGGCCCGCAAGTCCTCCGGCTTGGTCCCAGGGGCTAACCTGGTTACGTGAAGCGAAGAAAACTTTGGGATTGCTTGAATATGGTTTTGCTCATCATTCCGTCCCACAACAAATCGGCGGGATCTTCGCGGTCGGGATACTTGCCACTCTCCATCTCTGGACTCAGCCCTTCCTAGCTCTTGTACCTCATTAATCTTGTTGACTGTTTGAGCCTCAATTATTGCTGCATTAACAGCTTTTGTAGAAATTTGGGGGACTTCGGCAACTTTTCTCGCGCCATCGCTATTGTTATTGTTTGGTTTTTTTGACATCGACATTGACGTATTGGATGCAGCGTGGGTTGCATACGTGCTTGGAACCGAGGCCTTGTCGCCGGTTTTATTACTATTATTGCCATTAGCCTGGCTTTTAAGAAAATCTAGTTTTTCTTCAAGCAATTTTATATTTGTATACAACAAGATCTCCTTAGCCCTTAGCTCTGAAATTATCACATCTTTACCTTTGAGCACTTCTTCCTTGGCTTCCAACAGTTTTTGCACGCTATCACCTTTCATAACCTCAATGTTGACTCCACAGCATTTTACAAGATTATTCTTGCCTACTGCTATCAATCCAGGCACCCTCAATGCACACGATGTATGAAAACATTCTTCACAGTTTACGCACTTTGCAATTGTATTTACAACTGTTTTTTGGCAATATTTGCAAGATTATTGAAAATGTATACTATAAAAATATTTTAATTTATCAGATGTACAAATAATGTTCCAAATTTTAAAAATTCAGTAAATCGCTTTTAAATTATCCCTTGCTGAAGTTAAATTATATCAACTAGAAAAAGTTATTTTGTAAATTTTCATATTAAGATGAAGTAGACATTAACAAATAAAAATGGAAAACCAAACAGAATATTCCTTTGTTTATGTTTAAAAAATGAAATGATATTTATTTATTGAAGATGTAGTAAAATATTTTAATGTCAGATGTACTAACAATGTTCAAAATTTTTAAAATTCAGTAAATCGCTTTTGAATTCTCCTTTGATGAAGTCAAATTATAGCAACTAGAAAAGGTTATTTTGTAAATTTTCATATTAAGATGAAGTAGACATTAATACAACAAATAAAAATGGCAAACCAAAAAGAACATTTCTTTGTTTATATTTAAAAAAATAAAATGATATTTTTTCATTGACAATGAGTACTAGAAAAAATATTTTAATTTGTCAGGTGTACAAAAAATGTTCAACATTTTTAAAATTCAGTAAAACGCTTTTAAATTTTCCTTTGATGAAGTTAAATTATATCAACTATAAAAGGGTATTTTGTAAATTTTCATATCAATATCAAATAAAATGTTATTTATTTAAAATACCGTTTTTTCTTAGAAAAATTTAACAATTTTGAAATGTCCCTTTAAAAACACAAAGAGATGAATTTGCCCCTCTGCAATTTATTTTCTATATTACTAAAGTTAATTTATATTGATAAAATATAAGTACCATGTTAAAAAGTTTAAAAATTAAGTAAATGACTTTTAAATTAACTTTTGATGAAGTTAAGTCATATCAACTATAAAAGGTTATTTTGTAAATTTTCAATAAAGAATATAATCATTATATAATTTCATATTATTAGTACGGGAGGCCACGACTAAAACCCTTGATTATCGCTATCCGTCTAAAACCATAAGAAATATATAGAACATACTAAACCATGAATTTTTGCCTTATCAACTAGTATCCGGAAGCGGTGCGTTTTAATGGGGCGCCGTTTCTGCTTTGCAAAAAATTAAGATGACAAAAATTTATTGCTATCCGTCTGGTTATTGGATAAATCAATTAACATAAGTTCATATTGTAATAAAAATTTTTATATCAGACATCTGCGGTGTTGCATTTTTGTAATATGATAACCAAAAGTTGTATACACATCTAACCTTATAAATTTATCGCTGTCCGATTGAAATATTTTTTAACATACTTGTTTGAGTGACTTTATAACGAAAATAATGTTTTCAGACACTTTCAATGGTGCGAAAGCAAAAAAAAGTATTTAATAAAATTTTTGACGGACCTGTCTCACAGCCGGTAATGCTGGTAGAATTTGTCGCTTGCACGCAAACGCCAGTGTGTCAGCTCAGTCAGCTGTTTATTTTACAGTTCGACAGCGAGATAACCATGTCTTTTGGCATTGTTGTAATTAAAAACAATTTTCAATGATTCCTGCTCAATTATGGTCAACAAAAGTTTGTCTGATTATCAGCGGGCACAGGTTAATGTATCTGATGTTAGCATTTTTGTGATGCAGAATCGTCTTTCTACCATATATATCTGATTTCAGATAAATAGCGATAAGTTTCCCCTCCCCCAAAAATTTTACATGTTACGCACTCTCATAAAATGAAACGCACCGGAACATATTTCTGAAAATGATTTTTTAAGTATCAACTCGCCACAATTAACGAAAGAAGATAGTTTTCAGACGGACAGCAAAAAGTTTTTTTTCTTTTGTCATTTTTATTTATTTTTTAAATTACCCTATGTACATGCACCACTATTTTTTTCTGATATTCAAAAAAACATATTATTTACACTATTATTTAACAGCATATCGAAAAGCAGACAGTTTGCTATGAGTTTTTAGGGTCCAAATTGATAACAACTTTAAAAAATAGTTAAGGGCATAAGCACCACGCAAAATGTCTGAATATACCAGTTTTAGAATCAAAATAATAAAATTACCAAAGCCACAAAGAAGTTTGCGGATAGCGATTGTTGAAAAATCTTGGTCGTGGCCTCCCGTACTATATGTATTGCAAATATATTTATTTGAATATCTGTTGCATTCGAAAAAATTTGATA
The DNA here is from genome assembly GCA_016904865.1 of Pissodes strobi. NCBI lineage: Eukaryota > Metazoa > Arthropoda > Insecta > Coleoptera > Curculionidae > Pissodes > Pissodes strobi. Next base: position 44,489 of record MU184350.1, on the reverse strand, counting down.
CCTTTAAAATTACAAGTTGATGGTTTCACTGATGATGATTTGAAAAAATGTATTAATGCCCTGTTATCAACCCGAAATACTTGCAAAGCATCTATTAAAGTAAATGAATTAAAATTTAATAATGAGAATTAAGATGATAACAAAATTTTAAAAATGTTTCTAATAGGCACAATCAGATTATTGCCAAGTTTGAATTATGAGTGATTTTAAGGCCAACATACAAAGCCGAATAATCTTAAGGTGTGTGGTGTAAGGGGTCGGTTGTAATACGCATGCCGGCCCAAATGTCAACCTCACTTGCTCGTGCGATGATACTGTCATCCGGTGCACCCTGCCAGATAACAAACGAGGCTCTGACGACCGAATGGCTGCCGGGATAAGCAGCCCTCACTTGCTGACCAACAGCTTCGGGTGGAAGAGTTGGCAAGTGCAGGGGCACCTTTTTGTCCCGGGGTCAAGAAATTGGCCCCAAAGGCGGATGAACTAATCCAAGGAGTCAACGGCATAAATATGTAGAAGGCAACGAGAAACCACTACATTAAAGATCCGAACGGATATCTCAAGACAAACAATTATGGCGATACAGTCCAATCAAATGGCCCCTAGTCCGTGGCAGACCTTAGATGGTCAAGGGGTGCGAAGAATCCCCACGTTGAAAAATATTAATGTTGTAAGGACGAATTTTAAGGAAATACTTCAAATTGGCACTTGGAATGTTAACAGCATGTACATGCTAGTAAAGACCCATCATATAGAGCAGGAAATGAAAAGACTTTGAATAAACATTCTAGGAATAAGCGAGACAAGATGATCTGGGCCTGGAAAAATCAAACTAAAAGATGCCGTATTATTTTACTCCGGAAAAGACCACTATAACGGAGTAGGCATTATGATGGATATAGCGACCAGTGCTTCTGTCATCAACTTTATACCAATCTCCGACAGAGCAATGATGGTACAACCAAAGGCAGCACCAGAACACTTAAATATTATTCAAACATATGCTCCAACAGCCGATAAAGCACAGACAGAGATTAAATCATGGTACTCAGAAGTAAAACAACTAATAGTCGCTACCAATAAGGACGACATCACTCTTATCCTCAATGCCAAGGTAGTCCGAAGAAGAAGCGAGAATACTGTGGGTGAATATGGTCTGGGAATTAGAAATGACAGAGGCGACGTCTTGGCCCTGTTCTGTCAGGAGGAAGAGCTGATGGTTTCCAACACATGGTTTAAGCTACACCCACGACGCCTCTACACATGGAAATCCCCACAGGACACCTCGGATCAGCCAGTCAGGAATCAAATTGACTGAGATAGGACTTAGATCCCGCATAGAGCAAGCTAGAGCCAATTTTATTAAAATGCGGAACCTGTTAACCGACAGAACACTCAATTTAAACATAAGATTTAACTTTGTTAGATGTTATGTGTATTCCACGTTACTGTATGGAGTCGAGGCCTGGACGCTAAAAGTCAGCAGTATTGGGTTAAGCTGCTCATTCCATGGACCGACCATATCACCAATCAAGAGGTATTACATAGAATGAACAAGGACCGAACAATTCTCGAGACCATAAAAACGCGAAAGACTGCTTACCTTGGTCATGCCATGAGACGGAACAAGTACAGATTCCTGCAACTGATTATGGAGGGCAATATTGAGGGAAAACGTGAACCTGGACGTAGACAGTGCTCTTGGCTGAAAAATATGAGGGATTGGACAGGCTTAGATTCAAACTCCCTGCTAAGAAGAGCCCAAGACAGAGACGAATTTGCCAGAATTTTTGCCGATTTTCATTGAATGAAGAAGGCACTTGAAGAAGAAGAATCTTAAGGTAAAACGTAATTGTGTGGTGGCTATCAAATATCCAGTTTATTCTCAAGTTTGAATTTTCTCAAACATCCACAAGGTCACTTCAGATTATCGTAATGGCATTCAAAGTCAAAATCTTTAAAGTCATGTGAACTAGTTGGGGTTAGTCCAAGGTCGTCTTGAAAAAGTAGGAGGAGCATTCGCTCCGGCAATAATACACTACTTTTCTGAATTTTGCCAACTGCATTTTTTGGTTTTATACGGAAAGTCATCAAATTTGACGTTAATATAACATTAAAAATCTCATTTTTTGTGTTCTGGAGTTACGACAAATAAAAATGGCAAACTGAAAAGAATATTTCTTTGTTTAGGTTTTAAATAATAAACAGTTATTTATTTATTGAAAATGGGTATTTGAAAAACATTTTTAAATACCAAAATTCAACAATTTTAAAATGTCATACTAAAGGTAATTTAAGTTGATTTTAATGTATAAAATATAAATACAAACAATGTTCAAAATTTGTTATCTTTTAATGAGGATAAATTATAAAGATATAAAGGGTTAGATTGTAAATTTTTTACAAAGAAAATAACCATCATATAATTGCATGTTATGTATTGCAAATCATTCGAGAAAATTTAATATCCTTCAAATTACAAGTTGATCGTTTCACTTATAATGAATTAAAAAAAGTGTTATTTCTTATTATCGACACGAAATACCTGCAAAACATCTATCAAAGTAAATTAATTAAAATTTAATAATGAGAATTAAGATGATAACAAATTTATAAAAACCTTTGTAATAGGCACGAGCAGACCTATCAAATGGCCTCAACTAGCTACGTAATTGCTAAACTTAAACTTCCCGTGTTCCGGACAACTTTATAACTAAATGCCACAGAAGATTAGAGAGTGGTTTTAATAATAGCCTTAGAGTCAGTTAATTATTGTTTAAATCAAATTCAAAACAGTTTAACGGTAAAGTAACAAGAGAACGCTCTCGTAAGATAATATTTTCATAAAGTAGTTTTCCAGTTAGAAATTATACTCCCTAAATCAATTGGTATTTCTAAATGTATAGACATATTAGTTGTACAAAGTAATTTGTAAAAACTTACAAATACAATTCCTTGATACACTCAGTTGTTTTTATAATACAGGGGATTTTCCCGGTTTTGATTTTAATACAATAATTCAACATATCTTCTGATATAAAATGAAATTTGTAACTGCATATATCATAATTATATAAAACATAATATTTACCCAAAATATATCTAAATTATTAACATGTATGGCGCTAACCTTTTGGCATTTTCACCTTCCACGTCGCTAAAAAGGTCGTCAATTTCTGGCTGCGTCTTAGGTGCATCCAGTTGATTTCCATCGCGATAATACTGAAGGTCCAGGGGATTTATTATTTTGGAAAGAAACCACTCAGCTTCGGCTTCGTTCCTGTTAGATACCGCTTCATTATCAAGTCGAGGGAGCGCTGCTTGGCCGCCACTCCTTTTCCCATGGGCTGCAATTTTCAAGTCTTTAGTATTTTATACAAAATCGGCAAAGGGAATACGTTTTCATAACCGCTACATTATGGGAGTTAAAAGGAGTGTTTCAATATTTGGAGTCAAAGACTTGTTATCCATTATCTAAATCGTAAGAGTGGGCCAAGGATGATGAAACAAAATTCAAAAGTACACAAGGCAATGATCATACGAGGCCACCAGCATAAGTGAAATAGGCATGAGCACTAAATATGCTTAAAATTTTGCATGAAACATCACATCGCTAATTTTGATAATAGGCCAAATATTCAAATATACAAGCAGCTCAACTGCAAAGCTTATTTGTATTCTGTTTACCCAATAAACCAGAAATAAAAAAGTTTTTTAATTAAAAGTGTCACATAAGAATATGCTTAAAACACATATAAAACGTCTGCAAAAAGTGTTTGGCAGGACTTTCTGAAGAGAAGTTTGGGTTTGTTGCACATTTATTATGTAGATTAAAGATACTGTTTGGCTTTATTTTTTTAATATTTAACAAGTTCTCCAGGCATGCTTTTAAAAATAGATAAATATTAATTAAAAGGCAATTTATTGATCTACAAACACTCGACGCCGACATGCGAACTTGTGGCTGTATGATGCTGTATGGTTAAATCACAGCTTATTCAATACGTTAAATATTATAGTGTGTACGAGTAATGAGGATAAATGATGGACTTATAACAAAGTCTTTTCATTTAACTCAAAATGACAAAATATTGATAGAAACCTAAAACTACCATCACCTATCCAAAATCCAAAATTTGTTACAAATATCCATGAAAGACAATATCTTTGGATTTTGGATAGACTGATGGTAGTTTTACGTTTCTACCAATTTTTCTCCAATAATCATGAGTATTAGTAGACAAAATTCTTACCTCCCCAGCAAGCATGTCCATAGCTTAAACATGATCCTGAAACAAAATACACAATTAGAATAATATTGAAGTTTGCTAGCCTCCGATCGATTTAGCGCAATGCAATAAAATTGCAATTGGAAATATTCCAGCCAGATTCAATTAATGCCCATGATTCTCTCCCATTAATCGATTATTAATTTTTTTTTTTAAATTTCAATGATCAAGCGTTTGGTGTTTTTAAATCTTCAGTCATAAAATCCAATAAATGTTCGAATATAGTGACGATGACCCAATAATTATATTTTCCATAAATACTAAGCGCATTGTGTTATATATACAAGAACAACAAAATTAATTTCCTGTTAGTGTTACCTCGCAGGAAGTCGCGAACGACAAAAGGAAATATTTAATTTCTTAATAGGGAATAAACGCAAAAACTTATTTATTTTGTTGATTTAATGTGTGGCTTCTAAGAAATGAAATCTTTACTCCCACTGGCAAATATATATGACATACCTTACTCTAGTCTTTACAAATATGTTGAGGATAATAGCAAATTGAAAATAATGTGTAGCTATATTTTTTCACCAAGATGCCTATATTCTATTCATATTAATCCTGAACGGGGCCTGAATGCGAAAGCTATGCCATTCTAGTGTTAAGAGCATTTCAAATCATGTTGGTATTTAGTTTGGGTTAGTTTCGGTTAAGAACATAGTTTCAATATCGACTAACTAAATAATTAATATTAAACAAAAACTTAAATGGTGATATAAATCGAGATGATGCAACAGTTCTGCCTTTAGTTAGAGCCCCGAAATATGAAGTTAGGATTTATTTTCCCACCAGAAACATTTTTATAATTCTAAAATTTACAGAAGAGGAAAGACATCAATTTTAGCATGTGCCATAATGATTATCATATTTGGTAGCAAATATTTTGCTCTATTTTTGATAAATTTGAAAAAAAAAATTAACAATTTGAAAACATAGCAAAAATTACAAAAAAGTGTTTTTTATTTTAAACCCCATTTTTCACAGTTTACCGAGGTGTTTACAAAGTTTGGTAAATTGTTTACTTTCTTTCGTGTTTTTAAAGTAAAACCTAAACAAAAACCTAACCATCCTACCACCCATCCTAATTCGCGAAAGAATGATCTTGACGAATATACCTGTACGGGAGAGGAAACGGCTAAGGAACTCCTAAGGGTTCATTTTCCCGGCTCACAGATAGTAGATCATGCTCAAGGGTCAGCCAGAACCTCGAAGGGCGTCCAGGGAAGACTGGCAGACTTCAAAGGAAGTGATTAATTATCAGAAAATCGAATCGAACCATACAAATCCCCGGGAATGGACTGTAACATTATAGGGTAATAATGTTACAGAAAGGAACTGAACTAATGTACAAGATACTCTGCAGCATTCTAAGAAGCAGCATAGCTTTTCGATATATACCAAAAGCCTGGAGACACATTAGGGTAACGTTTATACCGAAACCTGGGAAAATAGGACAGGATACGGCAAAGTCCCTAAGACCCATTAGTCTTATGTCCTTTAAACTTAAGACACTTGAAAAACTTGTGGACAATCATATTAGGGACGGTGTATTGGTAAACAGCCCACTGCACCCCGACCATTATGCCTACCAGACAGGTAAGTCAACAGAAACAGCACTCCACCAGCTGGTCGAGAGGGTGGAGGATACACTGGAAAACAGGGAGGTGATGCTGGCCGCCTTCCTGGATGTGGAGGGGGCGCTTGACAACACCTCCTTCTACTCAATAACCAGATCCCTCGGGCAAAGAGGAGTTGAGGGCACTTGCTGTCGGTGGATTAACTCCATGCTGAGGGGAAGGTTGGTAGAAGCAACCGTCCCTGGGAGCGCGCTGGTGGCTCTGGTGCATCGAGGGTGTCCGCAGGGCAGGTGTTATCTCCGCTCTTGTGGAACCTGGTGGCGGACGGCCTACTCAGGACTCTCACGGATGGGGGACACTGTGCACTCGGATATGCTGATGACGTAGTCAAATCTAACTCAACGGTTAGAGAGCAGATGCAAAATGCGCTGAACCGGACTACAAGATGGGTAGATCAGGAGGGTTTAAATATTAGTCCCAACAAATCTAACATCGTAGCTTTAACTCGAAGGCACAAGGTGGGGATCTAGGAACACTCAGCCTGAGAGGACAAAACATACTGATCTCGAACGAGGTAAAGTATCTGGGGGTAACATTGGACTCGAGACTTACCTGGAACCGACATCTGGAAAATATCACCAAACAAGCGGTGGCATCACTCATGATTACCAGACGCTTACACGGGAAACAATGGGGATTAAGACCAGAGATGATGTATTGGACATACAAAATGGTGGTAAAACCTATCCTAACATACGCCTCTCTGGTGTGGTGGCCTAAGACACAACAGAAAAGCGCGATTTCACAACTTGGCAAGATACAAAGACTTGCCTGTCTAGGAATGATGGGGGCAATGCGGACCACTCCAACTGCGGCCATGGAGACCCTCCTGGACCTCCCGCCCCTACACTTTGTGATAAGGGGGGAGGCCAAGCTGGGGGTACATAGACTGCAGCAAACAATCATCGTTACTAGAAAGACGGGAAACATGGCAATCGCTGATCTTGTGGGGGGAGATGTTTTAAACATGAAAACATGCAAAAGCGATACTGTTTTAATAGATCATTCGAGGTGAACTTTCCAAGTAGAACCGAATGGGAAAATGGACCAACAGCTATCAGTAGGCAGGACCAAACCTGGTTCACAGACGGGTCAAAAACTGCAGCTGGTACTGGATCAGGAGTCTATTCTGCCAGTCAAAGTCAGAGCAAATACTATGCACTGGGTATGTATGCTTCTGTTTTCCAAGCAGAGGTATACGCCATACTTCAGTGCGCCATAGAGAATAATAGGAAGGCCACAGGACAATATTAGGATCGGCGGATCCTAATATTGTCGGACAGTCAAGCGGCACTAAGAGCACTAATGAGCCAAGAAGTGTCATCAAGACTGATGTGGGAATGTCTTGAAGAACTACAAACCCTGGCAGACCGGAATACGGTAAAACTAATCTGGGTGCCAGGACACAGAGGGATCGAAGGCAATGAAAAAGCTGATGAACTCGCCCGGAAAGGATCAAAAACAAAACTAATCGGCCTAGAACCGGCTCTGGGAATACCAAAAAGTATGACCCGGAGCCACATCAAAGACTGGGTTCGAAAAGAACATCGACGTCACTGGATAGAAATCCCCAGGCAAAACCATGGAAAGGAATTTATTGGCCTACCATGTAAAAAAAGAACCGAAAAACTGCTATTCATGAGCAGAGATCGGTTGCGAATCATAACCGGTCTTTTGACCGGCCATGCACCCCTAAAGGTACACCTGAACAGGATGGGTCTGTATATCTGAGACCTTAACTGCAGACTATGCAATAAGGAACCGGAAACAGCCAGACACATCCTGATCAACCGCGAGGCACTGGACCGCAGGAGACTTAGCATCTTTGGGCAGCCAAATATAGACCCAGAGATACTAATTAAACACTCAGTAAAAGACCTGTACTGCCTCGTACACGACACAAAAATACTAAAGTGGCTATCATAAAACCACACAGGCTCAGCACAATAAGCCTGTACAGGCTGCAGTGCTATATGGGGACGTATGTCGGACAGGCCTAGAAAAAAAAACCACCCATCCTCCTCCACATTCTTATCCCTACCCCTTCCTAGAAAAAATTCAAAAAGACCAAAAGTTTCGATGTTTGCTCTGTTTTTTTTCAAGCAGAAACTTGTTGAAATTCCTACTTCACAGGAGCGCCTTAACCATCCCAACCCTTCCTAAAAAAAATCAACAAGACCATAAGTTTCAATATATGCTATTTTCTTCAAGAAGAAACTTGTTGAAACTTGCTGATACGCGTGCATCTACCTTCCCCCTATCGACTTTGGTTGTGTTTTCTGCAAGAAAATACCTGCAGTGCTCAGATACTCCAATTGAATTTTTCTAATTCTCCCTTCATTGCAGGTATTTTCTTGCAGAAAACACAACCAAGAGTGGTAGAGAGGAGGTAGAAGAATACTTACCAAATTAGATGCGCGCGTATCAGCATGTCTTAACAACTTTCTGCTTGAAAAAAAAAATAGCAAATATTGAAACTTATGGTCTTGTTGATTTTTGAAGTGAAACTTCTTTAGCAAGAGAACGGGAAGAGCTACGGGGTCAAAATTGTTATAGTAGGTGCATCTCATGGCCATATGGGAGGACCGGGGCTCTAATTTAAGGGGCATTTTGGGGAAAGCCCCGTTTTTTGCCTATATCTCTACAACGGAGACTCAGATCAAAAATCTGACAAGCGTGAGGGGAATTATACTACCCCCCCCCCCCCCCCACCTACCCGGATACCCAAAAATTTTCGAAAAGTGGGAAAAAATTCAAAAAACGAAAAAAGGCGAAGGAGTTCAGCTACGAGGTCGGATTAGTTTTGGTTAGTTGGGTTAGTAAAAAAATGTTCGGAATAAAACGAAATAAGAAAAAAACATTAATATAACTAAAAACAAAAATTTTTTCGGAAAGTTAATAAAAGTATTATAAAACGAAATAAAGAAAAAAAATTAGAAAAAGTCAGAGAAACGCGGTTTTCAAAAAAAAGTTGTTAATATTTTTTTCCCTATGAAGCCATCATTTGTCCATCTCGTAATTTGGAAAATATCTTGCTAAATTATTGACAAAATTAATATAATTAAGAAAAAATAAAAAAAAAAAAATTCAAAAATTTTTTTTTTACAATTTTTTTTTTGAAACACCTATATCAAGTGGCACCTCATTCGAAAGGTATTTTTAAGACCTTATAAATGAGAGATCTCACTGCTCTAGTGTAAGTAGTTCCTAAGTTATCTCGATTTCTCTTATTATATGTTTAGAAAAAATGGCCATGTTCAAAAATCGATTAAAAAAGAACTACTTGTCAGAAAAATTTGGAATTTGAGATTTTTCACCTACTAGATGAGTAGAATAACTGTATCAAAAATTATCAAAATCAGTGAGTCCTTTTATTTTGGTTGGTTTGATGTGAAATTTGGAGATAAATAAAACTGTCGTGTAGTTAAGTTAACTTTCAAATAATCTCAAGTTCAAACGCATTGGCTCAAGTGGGCGATACTCATCAAATATCAAGGTTATTTTCTAATTTAGGTTGGGTTGGATCGTGTGGGACCCGAATGGTCACTTCAGACTATCATAATGCATTTTAAAGTCAAAGACATTGAAGGTCAAATGGGTGAGGGCAATAACGCCTCCACAAAAGGTCAAAGAGAATGTATCTCTTACATTACAATTTCTCCAATATTGCTAAAAACATATTTCTATAAAGTGTTCTTTCCTCTTTCTATAATGTGGTATTTCGTAATTTATTTATTTAGTTATCTAATGCTACTACCCTGTTCGTGCACTTTCCTAAAATAATGGGAACAAGTAAATAAGTACCTACGTTTAAAACTTCGTGCATTATTACTAACCATCTCTCTAGGTATATTATTCATATTATGTATCTATATCTATAAAATATACACAGACACCTTGCTTTTACATAACTACATATTTAAAATCATACGCGCCAATTATTATCGAAACTCTGCTGTAGTTTCCTTAGACAATTGACAACAGCGCAGAACAAACGAGATAAGTTTGCGGTTCTGCCGGTTGGAAATGGCTTCTTAAATCGACATTTAGTGTTATATTGTTGCATTTTTGTAAATTCGGGAATCTTTTTGTGCTTTTGAGTGTGTGAAACTTGTTCCTAATATTTCGTTGTATGTTTAGGTATACAATTTATATTGTTGAGCGTATTTTTAAATACGTAAAACTATATATATTTGGGAAAACACCTATTGCTTGGTAGCAACTTGACGGTTTGTGTTCTCTTTCACTGTGTAGTACGTCATATTTAAAACATTTGTCGTGTGTAATTGTATATTTTTCCGGTACCTTTGCCGTAACTTAGTGTAAGTAATTATGCCTGAGGAATGTTGCATACCTGGCTGCAATAGGGACTATAAAAATTGGCTTAAAGTTCATGTTTTCGGTTTTCCAAAGGACGGAGTTAATATTTGAAGCCAAATATACTAAAAAGTGTTTGAAATCTTGATGACAACATAATAGTACATGCTTCAGATTTTATTTGTGAACAATTAGTATTGCTTACAACTGCAAAGGAAAGATATATGTATTCAAGTACCTAGTACAATAATGTTATGTTATATTCGCTATACTATTAGAGATGATTTTATTTGTGAACAATTAGCATTGTTCTGGAAACTGCAAAGAAAAGATATAGGTGTTCAAGTAGTACAATAATTTTATATTCTATACTGTAGCAATATTAGTGTCCTCAAAAAAATTGCCTTTCTTGACACGTAAGTTATTCATAACGCGGACGGAAGTATCTTTAACAACTGGTATATTAAACCAACAGCGTCAGGAAGAGTAATCAACTACTTGTTATCCCACGCAAAAAACCTTCTGTATAGATATAATAATTTAAGCAGCCCTCAATTTTGCAAGAATAATGAAACCATTATAAAAAAATTATTAAAGAAAAATAATTACCCTTCTTCTTTTATCAATAGAATATTTAATCAACATAAAAATAACATAAAAAAGGATAAAAATGCTACTATTAAATACTTTAAATTTCCATATTTACCTAAATTATCTAAAGAAATAGAAAAGCTAACAGTTACAAAGAACCCAAACTGTAAGCTAGCATTTTATAACCTGAAAGTGGTTGGCTCTCTGTTTACACCCTTAAAAGACCCAACACTCAGAGACCTATGTTCAAGTTTGGTGTATAAAGTTCCGTGCGTACACTGTGAAAAATGTTACATCGGCCAAACTAGACAATATTTGAAGAGTCGAATATACCAACATAAATACGATTGCAGGGCAATTAATATATATAAAAAAGAAAAAACAGCGCTTTCCCAACATCATTTTGCGACACATCATAATTTAAATTTTTCCAAGGTGGCTATTTTGGATCGAGAAATGAATTATTCCAAGAGAAATATAAGTGAAATGATTTATATAACCCTTAACAACACAGTAAATTGCAGAACAGATACGCGGGGCTTCAGTACGCAATATACACATGTACTTAATATTTACAAATCGAAAATAAATAAACCAAATTAAAAAAAAAACATAATAACTCCATGGTAAAAAGCATCCTATCACTGTGGAGATATGCGGAAGGCCCTGGCTTCTTTAGTCACTGCTCTACAACGCACTAGTTTGGTTGACAATTATTTTAATGTGTTGTGTTTGTTTTTGATGGTTTTTAATGCTGTAATTGTGCACATAATTATATTTTCCATATTATGTTTTTTTGGATTAGAACGTCAAAATGTTTAATGACCATAGAAAACTTCTGCTGAAGAAAAAGATAGGTTTTATTTGTGTGGTCCAATCGAAAAAGCTGTCTTCTGTCTAATAAATACAAATACCTATATATAATAATAATAAAAAATATTAAAGAATGGGTTACTTTTTGAGGGTTGAATTTTGTAGTTAAAACCAGAATGGTTTGTTATAAATTGTGGATGTTTTAATTATTTTAAGTGGTTTTTATTTTTGTTTTGCTATATAATGTGTTTTTTTAAATTTCGTCTTATTTTGTTTAAATTTGTTGTTTATTTTAATAAGTAGTGCCGTACCATAATGATCTCTGTAAATTTATTTAGGCTTTTTAATGAAAATGTCTGGCCAAATTAATTTGTACAGGGTGTTCACCCATAATGCCCCCCCGCCCTTAACTTTGTTAATTTTTAAGCTACAAAAAAAATAAAAAAAACAAAATTGTAGGGTTTTTAATGTAGTTTTTGCACACGTAAAGGAAAAAACAAAAAATTGTACAGTATACAGGGTAGTTTTTTTAGGCAAACCTGATACATAATATACGCTAATATATTTCCAATATATTTATGTTTATATTAAATCCTAGAAAGTCATATTTCTGGTATATAATCTTAACACAAATGAACTAACAAATAATAATAAGAAAAATAAATAAATATAAGAGTAAAACAAGATTTTAAAATTCATGCGATAGAAAATCATAGAGCATCATATCTCTAAAGGCCTTTGTTGGATGAGTTTTAGAAACTTGTTTTTTAATGATTTATTTATTTTTTAATTCTTTTCTGTCCTGTTTCATCATTTTAAGCAAATTTTACAAATAGGATCAAATTTCTCGCTTAAATAATAAAAATTACAGAAATTCATCATTCCAAGCAAAAATTTTACAAAGATTATAAGCATTTCTGTCTAAGCAATGAAAGTAACGGATTTCATTATTTTAAGCTAACATTTAAAAAATAAGATAATATTTCTTATTTAAGTAATAAAAGTGACGGAATTTTATTACGCCAGGCTAAATTTTTATAAATTAGATAACATTTCTCACCTAAACAATGAAAATAGAGGGTTTCATTGCTTTAAGCTAAAATTTTAAAGATAAGATAAAATATCTCGCTAAGTAATAAAACTGACGGAATTTCATTATTTCAGGCTAAAATTTCAAATATAAGATAAAATTTCTCGCCTAAATAATGAAAGTAGCGAATTTCATCATTTCAGTTAAAATTTTACATTTAAGATCAAATTTCTCGTCTAAACAATAAAAATAACGTAATTTCATTATTTCAAGCTAAATTTTATAAATTAGATACAATTTCTTGTTCAAGTAATGAAAATGACGTATCTTTCATTATTTTAATAAGATAAAATTTCTCGCCTACGCAATAAAATTTCATCATTTTAAGTTCAAATTTTACAAATGAGATAAAAATATCTCGCCTAGATAAAAATTGTCGCCTAAGCAAAAGAAGTGACGGAATTTTATTACTCCAGGCTAAAATTTAAAAGATAAAATAAAAACTCACTTAAGCAATAAAAATGAAGGGATTTCATCATTTTAAGTTAACATTTTATAAATAAGATAAAATTCTCGCCTAAACAATAAAAGTGATGGAATATCATCACTCCAGGTTAAAATTTAAAGGTAACATAAAAATTCTTGTTTAAGCAATAAAAATGACGTAGTTTCACTACTCTAGCTAAAATTTTACAAATAAGATAATATTTCTCGTCTAAGCAATGAAAATAATGGAATTTTATTACTCCAAGTTAAATTTTATGGATAAGATAAAAATTCCTGTCTAAGCAATAAAAATTACGGGATTTCATTATTCCAAGCTGAAATTTTTGCAAATAAGATAAAATTTCTCGCTTAAATAATAAAAATGACGGAATTTACCCATTTTAAGTTAAAAATTTGCAAATAAAAAATTCTCGGCTAAGCAATAAAAGTGACTGAATTTTATTGCTGTAAGGTAAAATTCTAAAGATAAGCTAAAATATCTCGCTAAGTAATAGAAGTGACCGCATTTCATTATTTTAGGGTACAATTTCAAAGATAAGAAAATTTCTCGCCTAAATAATGAAAGTGGGGAATTTCATCATTTTAAGTTAAAATTTTACAAATAAGATAAAATTTCTCGTCCAAATCATGAAAATGACGTAGTTTCATTATTTTAAACTAATTTTACAAATAAGATAAAATTTCTCACCTAAGCATTAAAAGTGACGGAATTTCATTACTCCAAGAAAATTTTACAAATAAAATCGAATTTCTCGCCTAAGCAATAAAAGTGACGGAATTTCAATCGTTTCAAGATAAAAACTTACAAATAAGATAAAAATATTCGCCTAGATAAAAATTATCGCTTAAGAAAAAAAAGTGACGGAATTTCATTATTCCAGGCTAAAATTTCAAACATAAAATAAAAATTCTCGCTTAAGAAATAAAAATGAAGGAATTTCATCATTTTAAGTTAAAATTTTACAAATAAGATAAAATTTCTCGCCTAAGCATTATAAGTGCTGGAATTTCAACACTTCAGGCTAAAATTTAAAAATAAGATACAAATTCTCGCTTAAGCAATAAGAGTGACGTAATTTCGTCTCTAGCTAAAATTTTACAAGTAAGATAAAATTTCTCGTCTAAGCAATGAAAATGAAATAATTTCATTACTTCAGGCTAAATTTTATAAATAAGAAAATTTCTCGCTTAAGCAGTAAAAGTGACGGGATTTAATTATTTCCGGCTAAAATTTTATAAATAATATAAAAGTTCTCATCTAAGCAATAAAAATGACGGAATTTCGTCAAAATTTTTTTCGATTTTTCGATTCTACGTAAAATTCTAAGGACTTTTAATGAAACACACTATATGCCTATTCCTAATACTTTAGGAGTTATTAACAGTTGAATTCGCTATTTTGTTTGTTCTTTTATTTTTTTATGGCAACAGCCACCTAAGAATATAACTTTTTGTTTAGCTTTTGAAGTCATTGAGGTGTAAATATTGAGTTTCCTCAATTCGACCTCATTGCTTCGAGTAGTGCTTTTGTATCTTCTGTTTTAAAAATGATTAAAGAATTATTATTATAATTAAAAAATACCGACTTCAACTGTCAATAACTCCTAAAGTATTAGGAATAGGCATATAGGGTGTTACATTAAAAATCCTTAGAATTTTAGGTAGATTCGAAAAATCGAATAAAAAATGGGGCCTAGATTTCAAAAATGGTTCTACCCTGTATACTATACAATTTTTTGTTTTTTTCTTTACGTGTGCAAAAACTACATAAAAAACCTACAATTTTGTTTTTTTTTGTAGCTTAAAAATTAACAAAGTTAAAGGGGGGGACATTATGGGTGAACACCCTGTACTTAAAATTATCAGTCTGTTTGAATGAAAATAGTAACAGAAAGAAAAAAAAAAGAAAAAAATTTAATTGTAAGCACAGGTTATGCCAAATTGTAGTACAGTTTTTCCTATTGTAGCCTTGAAAAGATGGTCGAAACGTCGGCAAATTTCGAATAAGGAAGTTTTTGTTATAAGTCCCATACCCACAACTTTACATACATTTATATTCTATTCTCTATACTATTAGTCCACATGCATACAAATACTTAAGAAATTATGGGTCTCTTATTGTACCACATTCTCACACTATAATGGGTATTTGTAATAAACATATGACCCATATGGATGAAAAAATAGTATATTATTTTATATGGAGGAAAAGTAACTTTTCCTCCAAATAAAATATGCTGTTTTTTCTTCAAATGTCGACAAATTAATGCAAAAACATCTCTTTTTAATAGTAATAATATATAATTATTATTAAAGATAAGTGGGTTCGCAAGGCGGCTTAGATCGGTGTCGGTGAATAGGCACAGGTTGTTGCTATAGCAATGTAACATAAAGCTGTCAGTGGACACTGTCAACAATAATTATTTTTTTAAAAATTGCATCTCCGATTGCGTTTTAATTCCGTATTGATAAGTAGTTATTGAGTAAGTTTGATTAAATAATAACCAATTTGTTCCTAAATTAGTGATTTTTAGAAATGCAGTCACAAATTGAGTGATAAATACAAATTGTTGTTTAATAAATCTTGAGTTGTTGACGCTTATTGTGTTGTCTGTTTGTATTGTATCTATGTTGCTATGACAACACTTTTACCTCCGCCGGCGGAAAAGTGAAAAGTAAAGCTCCGGCGGAGGAAAAACGAAACTTCACGGCCGCCTACACAGTCGAGTAATGACGGATTTACTGACGTTTGAAGAAAAAATACTTTTCTAAACTATGTTTAAAATGTGTTTGGTTTGCTAAAAGATCATGAAAGATTTGTGACACTGTTTTTAGATGAAGGCCAAATGCCTGCATAAATATTTTTTTATAACTAATCATATATTTCATTTGGGACCTATTTCTTTAAAAGCCTGATGAATTTTCATGGCTTGTGTTCTATAATACATATAGTTTTTATAAATAAACACTCACTTAAACATTATGTTAGGCTCGACGTTATGTAAATGACATTTGAAACTGCATAACATACATACCTACATTATACCCAATACAGAATATTTTTTTATCGAATCTTTTTTATTATTTTAAGTAATAATAATTAAGAGAAGGTGTCGAATAGTTCAATATATGTATTTATGTGTAATCAAATTTCTTTCAGTAGTATGAAATTGTGTTATACATAAATATGTATCCTGATTTTGGCGCAGGTGTAGGAGAGTTGGGAGCCTGCATTTAATACTACACCTAGTATTAAACCAAAACTCAAACATAACTTTTGGGATTTGTCAAGAAGTCTGTCATATTGCTTAGCATTCTTTAAAATTGATAGTTTTCATAAATATTAGTGTATGATTAAAATTGCACGTCCTACATCGACGGCGTCACGCGACAAGCACTAAGGCTTGTATTGAGTCGGTTTTAGTGAAGGGGCTTAGTTCAAGGTCACCTTGAAGAGGTGGGAGGAGACTTTGTTCCGGCAAAAATACACTACTTCGCTAAATTCTCCCAAAACCATTTTTTTTAAACGAACATTAATATGATCATGTTAGCATCATCAGGAGACGATTAGAACTCAGTTTTAGCCATTTCTTGATAATGCAGGCGTGGTTAGAGAAACGCTCGTCCAATGCAAAAATTCGGCATTGTGGATAAAGCTATGTTGTAGTTTACTCTGGCTTTAAAAAGATGCAAGATATGAAGTTTATTATGATGAAGTATTATTTACAAATAGCTTTAAATTGCGCCATTTTTGTTTAACTAATATGTGCACATGTGTGTACGAAGTAACATAAAAATTCAACCGTATTTATCTTATCTTTGAAGGTGGTTAATTTTGATTTAATCCCTTCTTTAATAATGTCGTTAAATATATACGACGGTAGAAGAATAAATATTACACCGTCACACTTTATTAAAAACTTTATGTTTCTTTTAGGTAATATGCTCGGTTTAATGATAATCATAATCGCGAAATTATATGCCATAAGATAGATACGATGTTAGGCATCCTTATTTTATTTTTGCCTTGATAACGGCAGATACATTAACTGGGATATATGTGTCTGTTTCATCGTCTCGTAAAAATCTTACGTGTAAATATAATCACAAACTTATTATAATTTATTATTAAAGCGATGTATGTACGAGGTAATTATTTTCATTATGAAAGAATTATAATTTTTGCCGAGTTGAAGATTACTAACAATTTTATGATTAAGTTTTAATAAATAAATTTACACATCTCCAAAACAGCCATGAAAATAGACATAATATCGACACTTTGCCACTTGCAATGATCTTATATGAGCAATATATGTTTTGACAAGCCATTAAGGGAGCGAATTTCTTTGCAGCTGCCTCTCGATATAGGAGAGTCTAGGTAAAGTTTTATGCGCCATTTTATAAGATGTTCTTGATCATATGGCACATGATAAAAATGATATGCCCTCTTATGCACTTTTTAGCATTTGACAAGAATTGAAACGTTTCTCGCTCTGATTAAGAAAATTTAAATTTTCCACGAAAATTTTTCTAGCATTTGAACGAAATCAAAATCCTATTTTCAACCTAACTGAGAAAAATTAAATTTTCTATCAAAATTTGACATTTTTCGTGTAATTTTGCATGGGTTTTGAAAATTCATACGAGAATGATGACAAATTTCGAATTTCCGAAAATTTACCACTACCACTTTCCAACATTTGATAAGATTTAAGTCCTTTCTTCACCTAAATTAAAAAAAATCCAATTTTCCACCAAAATCATTAAAAACATCCTCGTAAATAGAACATTTGTCGCAGAATTCGAAAATCGATACGAAAATATTGAGAAATTAGTCAATCTTTTCAAATATACTTCCATCTGCGGCTTCCAGCATCACCAGATCTAACCCAAACTCTGATTGTCACCCCAATTCAAAAAAATTCGATTTTGTACAAGTATCATTGAAGGCATTCATTTGGATAGATATTTTTGCAGATATTTGGAAAATATATACGAGAATGCTGATAAATTTTCATTCAAGAATGTGTCAAGAATTGAAATATTTTTTCATACTAATTGAAACTAGTTCAAATCTTTGAACTCCTTCTTGTCGGTAGGAAATTCTATGTAGATTTCGAAAATTTACACGAGAATGTTGAGAAATTTCGAATTTGTCTATAATATTTAAACATGCAGTATCGTGAACTTTCAAGCACTTGACAAAAATGTAAACCTATTTTACCCTAATCGAAAATATTCTAATTTTTTCACAAAAATGTTTTAAGCTTTTCACGTAGATAGGAAATTTTGCCTAGATTTTGAAAATCCGTATCAGAATGACGAGGACTTTTGGATCTTGTCATAACTTCAAATATACCACTATCACTTTTGAGCTTTTAACAAAAACTGAAACCCTTTCTTTACCCAAATCGAAAAAATTACAATTTTCTGCCAAAATCTTTGAAAATATCATCACACGTAGGAAATTTGAACTAGATTTCAAGATTTCAAAAATTGACACGATATGTTGCGAAATATTGATTTTTTTCATAATGTTCAAATATACCTCCCTATGCAGTTTCTATCGTTTGACAGAAATCGAAACCCTATTTTCTCGTACCTGAACAAATTTAAATTTTTCACCAAAACCTTTAGATTTTGAAAATCTACACACAACGTTAAGAAATCTTAAATTTTTTCCATAATATTCAGATCTACTATATATTTCAGCGCTTGACAAAAATGTAAACTTTGTCTTCATCCTAATAATTGTAAAAATCCCATTTTTTCACGAACATTTTTGAAACTTTCGTGTAAATAGGAAACTTTGCTTACGTTTTGAAAATTATTAGAAATTTCGGATTTTGTCATAATCTTCAAATATCATTTTCCAATATTTGACAAGAATTTTCATTGGAATTCTTTGAAAGCTTTCACATAGACTGAAAATTCTATGTAAATTTTGAAAATCTAAACGAAAACGTTAAGAAATTTTAATTTTTCTATTTGTTAAATATGCGATATTATGCACGTTTTAGAGCTTAATAAAGTGTAAAGTTTATTTCATGCTAATCGAAAAAATTCAAATTGTTCATAAAAACCTCTGAAGCTTTTCGTGTAAATAAGAAATTTTACCTAGACTTCAAAAATACATACGAGAATTACGAGAAATTGCGGATTTTGTCATAATCATTAAATAAATTATTAATATTTTCAAATATATTTTCAAATATTTGACTAGCTTTTTTCACTCTATTTGAAAAAAAAAATCACTTTTCCATGGATTCTTTGAAAGATTTCACATAGACTTGAAAATTTATGTAGATTTTGAAAGTCTAATCGAAAACGTTACGAAATATAAATTTTTTCCATAATTGTTAAATATACTATGCACTATTTAGCGCTTAATGAAATGTAAACTAACTAATCGAAAACATAAAAATCTCTGAAGCTTTTCGTGTAGATAGGAAATTTGACCTAGATTTCAAAAATACATAAGAAATTGATGAGAAATTTTGGATTTTGTCATAATCTTCAATATCATTATCATTTTCCCATACTTGACAAGAATTCAGAGCTTTTTCCAATCCAATTGAGAAAATTTAAATTTTCCACGGAATTCTTTGAAGGCTTTCACATAGATAGGAAATGTCTATGTAGATTTTGAAAATCTAAAAGGAAACGTTAAGAAATAATCATTTTTCCACTATTGTTAAAAATGCTAAACTATAAACTTTTTAGCGCTTAATAAAATGTATACTTTTTTTCACTCTAATCGAGAAAATTCTAATTTTTCATAAAAATCTCTGAAGCTTTTCGTGTAGATAGGGAATTTGACCTAGATTTCAAAAATACATAAGAACATGAGACATTTTGGATTTTGTCATAATCTTCAAATATATATCATTTTCCCATATTTACATCACATTGAGAGCTTGTTTCACTCTAATTGAGAAAATTTCAATGTTTCATGGAATTCTTTGAAGGTTGAAGGCTTTCACATAAATTGGAAATTCTATGTAAAATTTGAAAATCTAAACGAAAACGTTACGAATTACTAATTTTTTCCATAATTGTTAAATATACTATACTATGCATGCACTGTGCAACCTACAAGGTACAGCCAGGGTTGGAGGACTTATACTAACCTGTGGCAACGAGAAGAAGATTTCTATAATCCAATCGGAAATTCAAACGAAACTTGGTGATGGTTATAAGGTTGATAGGCCAAGAACACACGATCATAGAATCAAGGCGGTGAGAATTGATGAAGCTGAATTTGGTGCTGCAGATGACGACATTATCGAGAGAGTTATAAAACAGAATAATCTCGGAGATAGTAATACTGGTTTTAAATTGATAATTCTAAGAAGAATACAGATGGTAAACAGGAACTTCAATATAATTTTTGAGGCTGAGTCTAACACCTATAACTAGCTCATTAATAAGCAAAAAATGAATTTGGGATGGAATAATTCGATGCTACAAATGTAATAAATATGGACATTTGCAAAAAGATTGCAAAGATAAAAAGAACATGTGCTAAATGTTCCGGAGATCACGACGTGAAAGAATGACCAGGAAATCCAACCAAATGCACAAACTGTGTGGCATCTAATGAAAAATACAGGATGAATTTAAAAACCGATCACACTGTATGGGATCACATAAATTGCGAGACCAGGACAAATTAATTTTTCCAATGAAGCCCTAACATCAAGTATTGTGTATTTCAACTGCTCAGGATACTTAAACAATAAGGAGAATATAATGGTACTGATAAACAATTGGAGGCCTATATTGATTTTCTTGTCAGAGAACCATGTGTCTGCAGACGTGGAACAAGTTGAATTGGACATTGACGGATATTGTTTGGAGCAATGTGTGAACTAACAATAGGAGAACAGGAAGAGTCTTGGTTTTAGGGAGAAATGACCTTAAACACAAAGTAAAATCAGCTCAATCTATTGCCAACTACATGTGGTTATTGTCAATTGAAGTTTCTATGTCTAGAATTAAGTACCTTTTTACAGTTTTATACCATCCACCTCAGATCGGATCAGATTTTTAAAGACTATCTTGACGATACGAGTTCGTTTGGGGGTGTCAACATAATAATGGGAGATTTTTAACTACGATCTGAAGAACCCATCTTTTTTATGGTGAAAAATTATTATCTGACGTTTATCTAGGGGGATTCATCCAGATTGTTGATATCCCCACATAAATAACCGATAGAAGCGAAACCCTGTTTGACTACGTAATAACGAATTACAAAAATCATCCAGTTAAGGTTCACCTGACTCCTAAAATTAGCGACCATTGTGTTTTGTCCATTTATTCTGACCAAAAATCCAGTGAGAACACTGATGCCATAATGCACTATCGGTCAATGAAAAATTAGTACACGATGATGTACGTACATGATTGTATACTTAATACCACGTGGAATAATGAAATTGAATAAAAGATATAACCTACAAGTAATTCATGCGTACGCTCCAACAAGTTCTTCAGAAAGAGAAGATGCAGAACAAGTGTTCGAGGATATATCGAAAGCACGCAAAATGGAATACTTGAAATTTGTCGTGGATACTGGTGACTTTAATGCAAAAATCGGACATAAAATTTCACGAGACCCCAAAAACATAGGGGAATTTGGTTTGGATAACCGAAAGGAGAGAGGTGATATGCTACTAAATTTTCTATTAAAGGAGGGAATGTACGGCCCGAACACCTTTTTCAAGAAACCAATAGAGCTAAAATAGACCAGGAGAAGTCCCGATGGTACTACTAAAAATCAAATAGACTATATAGCCTCAAACTACAGATCCCCATGCAATGACGTATCAGTGCTGAATAAAATCCACACAGGCAGTGATCATAGATGTGTTCGAGCACACTTTAAACTTGATCTCCAAAAGGAAAGGGACAAGCTAATGAAGTCGCCCCGACTTCCAACCACGCAAGAGTTGGAGATGAACAATAATAAGTACCAAAGATAAATATAAAGGCGACTTCAACCTACCCACTTATACAATGAGCTGAATATAGACCAGATGGCAGAGAACATAAAAACAACCATCCAGGTAAGCGTGAAGAAGATATGCTCCTCGAAAAGAACGCCAGCCAAGAATAAACTAACCCCACAAACACTAAACCTCATGGACCAACGAAAGAATACATCACGGCAAACAGACGTATACAAGGAACTGAATAAAACGATCAAGAAACAAATAAGGAAAGACATAAGAGCACACAACACAAAAATAATGCCGAACAAAATGCCGGCATAAAGGTACAAAAGGCAAAACACAACTTATCAAAATAAAGGATAAAAGCGGCGTGACGGTAACAGACAAAAAGAAGTAGCTAGAGTAATAGAGAACTTTTATGCAATCCTATACTCGTCCACAAGGCAAGACCCAGGAATAGGGACTCAAGTAACGAACATCGGATCTGAAGAAATGCTTGATATTACAATAACGAAAATCGAGGCAGTACTAAAGCAAATGAAGAATGGTAGATGCTCAGGCGACGACAGGATCACAGCTGAAATGCTCAAACTAGGAGGGAACATGCTAAAACAATATCAGAAGTCTCTTTAATAAATGCTTAGAGGAAGGTCAAGTACCGGAATACTGGCTAGAAGCAGAAGTCATTCTATTCTTTAAAAAGGGCGACTCGGCCGGTATAGAAAACTATGGACCAATCAGTTTACTATCCCATTTATACAAGCTCTTCACAAGGATAATTACTAACCGATTGACTCCTAAATTCGACTTCTACCAACCTGTAGAACAGGCTGGTTTTCGCAAAGGATATGGAACAATGGACCACTTACAGACAATTCGAACCTTGATAGAGAACACATCAGAGTATAATATCCCAATCCATGTGGCTTTTGTTGATTTCCAGAAAGCATTCGATTCGATAGAAATATGGCGAATACTCATGTCCATGGACAATGCTCGAATAGATTCCAGGTATATAACACTCATCAGGAATATATATCAAAATGCATCCTTCCATATAAAAATCGACGAAGGAATGAAAACAAATAATATTAAAATTAAACGTGGAGTAAGACAGGGTGATACAATTTCACCGAAGCTGTTCACTCTCACACAGGAAGATGTTTTTAAGAGGCTTCCATGGGGAAAAAGGGAATCAAGATCGATGGATCATACCTTAGCCATCTTAGATTTGCTGATGACATTGTGCTTATATCGGAAGATATAGCTGAGATCGAGTCAATGCTCCAGGAATTGAATCAGGAGTTAGGGATAGTTGGTCTAAGAATGAATTATTCAAAAACAAAAATAATGCCCTCAGGAAATGTTCAAATACTCGTAGACAACGTTATTATCCAAGTAGTTGATGAATACGACTACCTAGGCCACACCATCAAACTTGGAAATGACAACCGAGAAAGTGAGATTAAGAGACACGTCCAACTGTTTTGGGCAGCATTTGGAAAAATGTCCCATATACTGAGAGACAACACAATTCTCATCAATTTAAAACAAAAAGTGTATGACACATGTATCCTGCCAGTATCTACCTATGGACTTGAGACAGTTGCTCTAACACAAGTTAATGCAAAAAAGCTACGAGTAATGCAAAGAGGTCGATGCTTGAAATATCTCTCAGAAATAAAATTAGGAATGAAGAGATTCGCAGAAGAACGGGCGTTAAGGACATAGTGGAAAGAATTGCCGAACTGAAATTGCAATGGACGGGTCACATCGCAAGACAGAAGGATGGGAGATGGACACCAATCATGCAGTGGCGACCCAGGAAAACGTAAAAGAGTGTCGGTAAACCTCCCCTGCGATGGATAGACGACATCAGACAGATTGCTGGTAATCGATGGTATCAGGTGGCTCAGAATAAATGGGAGTGGAAGATATTAGGAAAAGCCTATGTCCAGGAGTGGGCAAATGAGGGCTGATAAAGAAGAAGAAGAAGAAGACGTGGAATATTGATAGCGGGGATGTGAATGCTTTTACCGATAATTTTGTGGGTGACATTGAAAAGATTTTAAATAGTATGTGTCCTAGAAAAGTAAGTGTTTTGAAGCAAAATTATTTAAATAAGGCGTGGATGACTGGGAGTGTAAGGGAGAATATGCAAATTAGGTATAATTTATAATTATGATGTTTCGGTCACGGGTGAGGTCTCTAGTGTTGAAAGTGAAGATCAGCAACAAGTGGAAGAAATAAGTCAGAACAATGAACCGTTGTTGAGTGTCGATTCAACAGGCATTGATTTTTTAGACATATGCGTAAGCGAAATACCGGAGTCATGAATAAATAAAATATTTTTGAATTGCATCTTAATTGTTCTAGTTTAAAAGCGCATTTTGATGAAATTTCTCAATTGACCATTAAAAAATGTTCAGTGGTTGTCGCCTTGTCTGAGACTTGCCTAACAGAAAGTATTTCGGATGGGGAAATTAGTATTAGTGGGTATAGTGTATATAGGGTAGACAGTGACACTGGTGGAGCTATACTCTATGTTAGGGATGATGTAAGGATCCTAAGTTCTATACAAGTTAGTGAACAAAGAAAGTATTGGATGGTTGCAATTGAAATGATCCATAATAATAAGAAATATTGTATAATTTCACTTTACAGATCTCCTAATTCATCAAAAATAGACTTTGAAGTTTTTTTCTCATCATGGTGTGAAGAAAAAATAATAGATGATCAATCATGTATAATAATGATTGGTGATTTTAATCTTGATTTTAGAACACAGGAGTCAGAAAACTTAAAAAATATCTTAGTTGATATAGGTTTAGATAATATTGTCTATGACACAACTCGGTCAGGTAGGGATAAAGACGCGATTATTCACCTTGTATTGACAAATCGTGAGAATGATTTTAGAACACGCGTTTTAGTTACTCCAAAGGTTACTGATCATTATATAATAGAAGTATTGCATGATATTAACCCAAGTGAGACCAAAATTCTACCAAGTAGAGGAAGAAATATTGATTTTGTAGGTCTAAATAATATATTACGAGAGTACAATTTTCATTTAGTTCATGCTAATATTAATGAAAAGTACAGTAGTTTTGTTGCTAACATACTAAATGCTTTGGATATAGTGGCTCCATTGAGACCAGTTAAAATTTATCCAAGATATAAGATATGGTGGAACATTACTGTTGAAAGTGCCACTAGAGAAAGAGATTTGTGTTATAAAGAATATAAAATTAACAAAACTATAGAAAACCTAAATGAATATAAACAAAAAAGAAATGAAGCAGTCAGAATAATAAGGGATGAAAAGCGAAAATATTATGAACGGAAAATTTATGGAAACAAAAGCAATCCAAGGGAAACGTGGAAAACATTGCAGGAATTTATACCTAAAAATAAGCGGACAGTGAATATTGATGAAGTGGAAATCGACGGTTTACGTGTAGATATGGAGAATAATCTTCCTAATAAATTAAATTCTTTTTTTATAGAGAGTATACATGAAATACTGCTAGATATAGATAAAAGTGATATTGCAGAGCACCTACCTCCCCAACATGACATGCAAACTAGTTTTGCTGGGTATAATCTAATTGATTATAATGATTTAAGGAAAATTGTATTTGGTATGGCTAATAAGGCAAGTCCGGATGATATAAACATTAACATAATTAGGAACACTTTTGAATCCATCAAGGAGCCCTTGGTGAACCTGATAAATTGTTCTCTTGAGACTGGTGAGATTCCGGATCTACTTAAAATTTCAACAATCATTCCCATACCAAAAATCAATAAATCCAAAATGGCCAGTGACTTAAGACCAATAAATATACTGTGTACAGTAGATACAATTTTAGAAAAAGTTGTTTATACACAGCTTGTTAAGTACCTTAATAAGAATGGAATGATCAGTGATTTTCAATCGGGCTTTAGACAAAGGTTTAACTGTGAGACTGCCGTGCAGGGTGTGTTGGGTGACTGGAAGCAGAATGTCGATAGTAATTTAGCTATTGGTGCTGTCTTTTTGGATCTAAGAAGGGCTTTTGAGACTGTGAATCGAAACCGCCTAATATTGAAATTGAGAGGTGTAGGACCAGATGGGGTAGTCTTAAGATGGTTTATTAATTACTTATAAGATAGAAAACAAGTACTAAAAATTAATGATGTTTTATCAGAACCCATAACAAATGAATATGGTGTCCCACAAGGTAGTGTTTTGGGTCCTTTGTTATTTATTGTATTTATAAATGACCTAATACAGTATGATAAAAACTGCACAATTTACCTTTTCGCAGATGATGCCCTTTTTTATTTTGCAACATCAGATACACTTGCACTTCAAACAAGATTAAATGAAATAATTAACTCAGTTTATAACTGGTGTAATGTAAATGATTTAAAGATAAATATTACAAAGACAAAATACATGATAATAGCAAAGGAATCTTTTTATAGACAGCTGCCCGCAGACTTAAACATAAAGGTGGGAGAAAACTGTATGGAGGGTGTATCTAAAGTAAAATACCTAGGCATTTGGATAGATAAAGAGTTAAATCCATGCACTGGAAATCATCAAAAAAATTGCATATAAAATACATTATCTATCTAGATGCTCACCTTACCTAAGTGCTTGGACAAGAAAGACTATATATAATGTACTCATACTCCCCCATTTTAATTATTGTTCAAGTATCTTGTTCGTTTTAAGACAGAATGAAATGTCTAGACTGCGGAAGATGCAAAACAGGGCCATGAGAGTGATACTCGGAAAACCAAGACTGACTCCAACTAAGAACATGTTGCAAACTTTAGAGTGGTTGCCAGTGAGGGAGCACTTACTACTTAACACACTGACTTTTATCCATAAAATTAGAATCGGTCAAGCACCGCAGTATCTGTTAAGCAAGGTCTCATACGGTGCAGATATTCATAAGCATAATACACTGAATAGGAATAACTTTTACATCCCAAGAGTTTGTCAAGAACGTGCCCAAAATTCCTTGTTTTTTAGCGGTTTAAATAAATATAACATATTGCCGAATCATATTAAAGCAATAGAAAAGGTTGACTCCTTTAAAATAGCTTTAAAGAAACATTTATTTATTGGCCTTGTTTAATGATTATTGTCTTCTTACTACTATTGATTTTATTTTGTTGATGGCATGCCAGTTGTTTGCTGAATATAATGGTTGTAAATGTTGTGGAAGTGTTAAACTTTATGTCATAATTTTTTGTATACTTGTTGTTTGTTTTTTTTTTATAGCTTATTGTGTTATTTTGTTATTTTGTTTTGTAATTATTAATATTATTTTATTTGACATTGTATTATTGTTTTTTTATTTTTGTGTTTAAAAATGTATTATTAGTCGTGACTAAATAAACGACTTAAACAATATGTTCGTGCGATTGGAGAACCCGACGATGAAGTTTGAGAGGAATATAAAGGGATACGAAATTACAGAGTGAAGCAAATAATGCTTGAAAAAAGAAATAATTGATGACAATAGGCAAAATCCTACTGAAATGTGGAAGAGGTTAAAATTACTGTTACCGGCGAAACATTCAGCGATACCCGGGGAGACAATTTCTAATGAATCTCAATTGTCCAAGAATTAAGTAGATATTTCGTCAACAGTATTAGTGAAATTATGAATAGTATTCCTCACCGGATGAAGTGTTGGTCGCAACCCCTAATGTGTATGTAGAGCTTACGAAATTCAAACCATTGACCATGTCAGAAAGATATGAAAAGTGTCGGAGGAGGAGTGAATGGAATTTCCAATTATTATGTTTTGTGTGATGTGTGTTCTGCGGCTGCTAATCGTTTATTGGATATAATCAATACGTCTCTTTCCAGTGGGGAATTTCCGGAAAAATGGAAGGAGCCCACTGTTATCCCTGTTCCGAAAGTACCAAATACTAATCGTTATAACGAGTATAGGCCAATTAATACCGTCGAAATTTATGAAAAGGTCTTGGAACTTGTGGTTAAAAAGCAGTTGCAAGAGCATTGCGTTAAAAATAACATCCTAGTGGTCAATCAGTCCGGTTTCCGTGTACGTCACTCGTGTGAGTCTGTTGTTCTCAATCTTTGTGATACTTTTAAGAGAGAACTAAATAAGGGTAATTATGTTTTAGCGGTGTTTTTAGATTTTAGGAGAGCATTTGAAACAGTTAACAGAAATACACTGTTGCGCAAGATGAGCGGTGTGGATATTAAAAATACAATACTCAGTTGGTTTCAATCGTATTTGCATAATAGGTACCAAAGGATTAAATGTAAAGATGCTATGTCTGAACCTTTACGTGTTATTCATGAATTCATGGAGTGCAGCAGGGAACCTGTTGTTTTTGTTGTATGTCAACGACATTGTTGGAGCTGCAAATGGGTGTAACCTCGAACTATTTGCTGACGATACGATGATTTACTTGGCGAGAACGGATTTAAGTCATATGCAGCGGATTGTGAATGATGATTTAGAGAACATATTCAAATGGCTTTGTAACAACAAACTGTGAATGAACGCTTTAAAGTCAAAGTTTTGTTTATATGGTAAAAAACACAGTTTAAAAAATGTTAATTTTGATGATATAAACATAGCTATTAACAGTGACATCGGTCAAGCACCGAGGAGGAGTCATATTTGATTTAAATCTAAACTTTCATGCGCATGCTAATTATGTAACACGTAAAATTAACTTCATTGCGAGAGTAGGGAATCAATTATCATTCGGCACCAAATTATTGATATATAATAGCATAGCCGCTCCTCATCTTGAATTTTGCTCGACCCTTTTATATAATCTGCCTGCTTTCAAGATTGACCCAATCCAGATGGTCCACAACCGCGCTATGAGAGCTGTATTGAAATGTAATAGATACACCCCTATTGCGACCATGTCCAAAGTTTTAAATATGTTATCTGTGAAGCAAAAGATTGCATTTAGTATTCATGTATTTGTGTTTAAATTAAAACATAAACTTTTACCAGCTTATATATGTAATGAAAACCAAATTCTTCAGTGATGTACATGTATATAATACCAAAAATTCTTCAGATTTTATATTGATCCAGAAATGTAATTCTAGTCAAATGCGCAATTCTGCGTTATTTAAAGGCTTACATGACTTTAATATGACATCGAATCGAATAGTGTTAAAGATTGTGACGCTTTAGATGATTTTAAAACATATATTGTCTTAGGTGGATGGTATGCTTTTTAGCTTCTTAACTTGTTCACTTTTAGACTTTTTTCTATTTTACAACATTTTTCTGTTTTACTTTATTTCTATTTGCTAGTTTTAAGCTTTAAAATGTTTGTAATGCCTTTTCCATATAGCTATTATGCTATATAAATAATAATAATTATTATTATTATAATATGCTCATAAATAGACTATTTGACGTAGATTTAGAAAATCGATATGAGAGTATTGCGAAATGATGTATTCTTCCATAATCTTCAAATATACTTTTCTATACAGATTTCAGCATTTCACAGAAATCTTAACTCTTATTATCACCTAACTGAAAAATTTCAATTTTCTATAAAAATCTTTGAAGGCATTCATGTAGATAGATAATTTTACATAATATATTTAGAAAATATAGACGATAGTGATAAGATATTTTGAATTTTCCCATAATTTTCAAATATACCGCCCTGTCTACATTCTAGCATTTGACACTGACATTTCACACTTGTTGAAAAAATTTCAAGTTCCTAAAAATCTTTGAAAACCTTCACGTCGATAGGAAATTTCATGTAGATTTCGCAAATCTACACGAGAATGTTGAGAAATTTCGATTTTTTGTAATATTTAAATATACTGTACTATGAACTTTCCAGCGCTTCATTAAATGTAAACCTTTTTTATCCTAATCGAATATATTAGTGCTGGCAACCGAAGACGGTTTTTCGGATAGTCGGTTAACCGGTTTCGGATAATCCGCGGTTTTTCAAAAAACCGAAACCGGTTAACCGGATACTCGGTTAACCGATTACGCGATTTCTCGTTTAACCGGTTAATCGATTAACAGAATAACCGGTTTCTCGGCTAACCGATTATTCAATTATCTAGTTACATGGCACTGGGCCACCGGGTTCTCAAGTAATGGTAAAAAAGCTAGAAAGTAAAGTAAAAACTGAGTATTTGGAATGGTAACATACCACATACCTACTGGACGGTGATTATATTTGGAAATACTTTTAGAGGGCGATTGAAAAATAATATCTACCTTTAATAAAATACCTTTATATTTATTTAAGTTTTAAAAAATTGTAATATTTTTTCTGCTCAGAATTCATATCGATTGTAATTTGTAATAAACAATATTTTTAATTTAATTATTACCTTGGGGTTTATTTCAATAACGACCAAAAACTGGAATAAATTTGGTTCACTAGAATTTAATGATTGTGCCCTAATCGGCAGGGAAACTGAACTAATGGAAGTATGCTTATAACAAATTATAAATTATGTTTAGCCTATGATGACCGTGTATTAACCGATTAACCGGTTATCCGATTAACCGGCTATCCGATTAACCGGTTAACCGGTTATCCGGATACCCGGTTTTCTCTATTATTCGAATACCCGGTTTTATCCGAAACCGGTTTTTAAGAAAACCGAATAACCGGTTTCAACTTTTCACGGTTTTTGCCAGCACTAGAATATATTCTAATTTTCACAAAAATAGTTCAAGTTTTTCCTTCAGATAAGAAATTTTATCTAGATTTCGGAAATATGTACGAGAATGGTTGGAAATTTTGAATTTAGTTCGACCAGAATTAAATCCTTTTTTTCACCTAAATTGAAAAAAATCCAATTTTCGTCTAAAACATTTTGAAAATATCCTCCTAAACAGGACATTTGACGTAGATTTCGAAAATAGACAGGAAAATGTTGAGAAATATTGATTTCTTCCATAATCTTCAAATATACCTCCCTATGCAGTTTTCAGCATTTGACGAAAAACAAAACCTTATTTTCATTCGAAATAAAAAATTTTCATTTTGCTTAAAATATGATAATAATAACAACTTGAGCGGTAAAAAATAATAATAATAATAATATAATTCCTTCAAGATTGAAACAAGGCCAGGAGTTTTGGTGACATCAATTTTTTTAGTCTGACCGCCTTAGTCTTGAAAGCATATGTCCTTATCGTATGTTTGAGTGATAAG
Organism: Pissodes strobi; assembly: GCA_016904865.1. Lineage (NCBI taxonomy): Eukaryota > Metazoa > Arthropoda > Insecta > Coleoptera > Curculionidae > Pissodes > Pissodes strobi. Next base: position 13,135 of record MU184350.1, on the reverse strand, counting down.
ATAAATGTAAGTTTTGCTCTTCCTCTTGTCTCTAGATAAGACCAGAACTAGCCATGAAACATACTAAATTCAAATCTTGTAGGTTCTCGTCGATTTTGTCATAGCAAAAGCCCTTTTATGAGATTATAGCTAAATTTACAGGCAATAAATAAGTGGGTGACTGAAAAAAACCTCGTACCTAAAATCGCGACTTTAAATGAAATTTTGACCCGCCCACAGAGCGTAAATACTGGCTACTCTCTTGGATTAAGTTTGAAAGGAGTTCAAACGCTTTCTTTTAATATAAGTTTCGTATAACCGAATAATATTTCTGTATTTGAGTTCAGCAAATTCAACCTTTTGCAGGAGGAATTATATTAATTATGGAAAATTCCTGAGATGAAATTAAAAGGGCCACATCACTTTTTATTTACACTCGTTTCAATTACTTTGTCCAGCGACAGTATAAGGAATATTATGAAGAGTTAAAACAGTCTTTTCACCATGAGAAATTTTTGTACTAAAATCGAAGAGCCCATGAAAGAGTGAATCCAGCATCCCAATTTTCTGCTTCCGCTTGGTCCAAATAATAATAATTTTCGTTTCAACATTTCGATCCGTTTAAGAAGCCTAGCTTTCCAAATTAAAGTATGAATAATATAATTACGGTACATTTTTCATCTCACTGAAAGTTGCTTTTGAGTCCCCAGAGATTTTACGCCTATAAACAATTCATTAGAACTTCATTAAAAAAGCTTAATTTCATTATAGGGGTATTTAAATAACGCACATCACTGGGGAGATGTAAAAATTGTTCTAGTGCCCACCCAAACATCGATTTAATATATTTTTATTTTTATTGGTGTAGTATGCAGGGTAGTCCAAATTATAATCGGGATTTAAGAATATAAATGTTGACATAATTTTGTGAAGGAAAATCTTCAAAAAAGCTACAGCAAAGTATAAAATAAATAAGGTTAATGGGATTATTCCTCTTTTTTTCGGTTGGCTAAATATCGAAAGTCTCATTGACCCTAAAAAATTTAGGTTACGGAGACATATAAATCTTTGGTTTATAAGTTGTAGTAAAACCAAAGTTTAAACTTATTAAGTTTTAACGAAAGTAGCCCTAAGATGGTCATTTTCATTATAAAACCCAGAGCTGTTTGACTCAACTACTCCCTTTGAAACCCTTCAAAGGCTAATTATTCTACATGTCCAGAAAATGCCCTACTGCAATCTACATTAAATTAATCTATCAAGGGCTGCCTAGACATTTTGGTTCTTCGAGCGAGCTGTCAAATCATCAATCGGAAAATGTGTCAAATGTGTCCGCTATAAAGCAGAAACTACAGAACAATTAATAGGAAACCTTCCTTCTGACAGAATAACCCCCCTTCACCCATTTGTACATTTCGGTGTGGATTATGCCCGGTCCAGTTCAAATTAAGACCACTAAAGGGAGAGGTTATAAGGCATACAAAGGATACATAGCCATATTTGTCTGTCTTGCCACCAAAGCAATTCACATAGAAGTGGTCAGCGACATGTCAGCAGATACATTTTTAGCAGCCTTTCGATGATTCATAGCAAGACGAGGACAATGTGCACATATCTAGAGGGACAATGACACAAATTTTGTGATCAAGACCTCCAGCATAGAAGACAAATTAGTAAACATAGGAACACAGTGGCATTTAATACCTCCCGCATCGCCTCACTTCGGAGGCCTATGGGAAGCTGGAGTCAAATCTATGAAGAGGGTGATCGACGACACCTGCCTAACATATGAAGAAATGATGACGCTTATGCACCAAATAGAAGCTTGTCTAAATTCTCGGCCACTATGTACTCTAAGTAACGATCCAAGTGATCCCGTGCTGACACCAGGACATTTTCTGATTGGCAGACCCATGGTAGAGTTTCCAAATCCTATCAGCACAACAATTAATTCCAATTTAAATGAAAGATGGAAATTGGTACAGAAAATCAAAGTAGATATATGAAAAAGATGGTCATCAGACTACTTAAACCAACTACAGCAGAGGTACAATTGGAAGACGTTACACAAAACACCTGGGGTCGGAGAAGTAGTACTAGTGAAAGATCAAGACATCAACCCAAGCAAATGGCCTCTGGCAAGAATAATAGACGTACGTACATCCATCTGAAGACAAAGTGGTACGGGTAGTATCTATCCAGAAGCCAAGAGAAAATGTGACTAAACGTCCTATACATAAGTTAATACACATACCCACGCAACCAGAACTGACCAGAAAACATACAAGAAACAGAGGTATCAACCTATGGAAAACTGTAACCATAGCAATCATTTTTCTTTTAACACTACAAAAATCAACGGCACAAAAATATACGGTACATTACCCACCTCCAGGGTTGTATATAGAAGAGGTTGGTCATGCCAAAATAGACAGAGGAATGTTCAGACTAGAAGTTAAGTTTGACAAATAGGCAACGATACGAAAAATATAAACGATTTGATACACCAGTTAAATTCTCTTTGCGAGAGTGCCAAGGAATTAGCTGCACACACACAATGTTCTTCTCCAATTCACCAGCTACGAGAAAAGCAATAGATAGACAAAGGAATGGAAGACTAAGCTCCAAGAGGAAGAAGCGAGGTCTAGTTGGGAAGTTGCTCACCTCCCTCTTCAGAGTAAACGATGAAGTCTACCTGGATATAGACAAGATGGAACAGAATCAAAAAGAGCTAATTAAGGCATCTAGCCATCAAACAAAGTTTATGCTCGACGCACTAACCAAGTTTAAGAACCCAGAAACAAGAATCGACAACCAACTCAGACGATTACAGGAAAAGATAAACGAGACAACCGAGGCAATAAGATAAATGAGCCTTTGGTATCAAGCAGTAGATAGAGACCTACTAAATATCCACCTTCTAAGCAGTTATCAGATGGTATCCAATTATATTGATAACATAATGGAATATCATCAGCGATTGCTAGATGTGCACTATCATCAAAGTCAGCTGTTGGAGCTGATATCACCGATTGAGATTGAGCAAGCAAGAGAAAGTTACCGTCAAACTTACAAATTGTGACATTTCCACTCATAACGACGAGAATCCATCACACCAAATCAGTTATCCATGTGTTTGCGTATTTCCTTATAACAGAAGTTGACGACTTCCTCATCATAAAAGCAACACCCATTCCTCTAAAGATCACGCCAAAGGCGAACAAGATTTCCATGATTGCATCACGATAGACCACGATGTATATGTTTGTGCTCCAGCAATAACACGAAGCATAGAGAATAGTCCGCATTGTGTGATTGATGAAATATATCACCGAACAGAAAGTACAACATACGACACTCAAGAAAACTGGCTGCAATCCCAGATTTGGAAGCAACTTATATTACCCAATGCTAGATTTCATCAAAAACAAGGGTTGCAGCTATCTGCGATCGAATAAGAGATGAAATCACATTAGGCTAGATGCCTTAATTATTGATATTTCCCAAAACTGTTTTGTAAAAACGAGCAAAAACATATTAAGTCCAAAAAGAAGTGAGACTATATCAGTACGTAAAACTATGTTTGGATCATTATCAATACAGGGGGTACATTTTAATTACCGAAATTATTTAAAAAAAAAATTATATCTTGAATTGGAAACTTTTATGGTCCATATGTATTATCAAGATGGTCTTTTTTATGTTTTCGGTATTGGTTGAGCTTAAATTTGCTTTTTTTATGTAAATTTTACAGGAAATTAAAAAAGGGTGATAACGGAGGTGGCATACTTGATAGCAGAGTTGACATTCTGAACGATTTATTTAAAAAAAAACAAAAAGGGGCATCAAAAATAAACTAAACCAGTAGAAAATGGCAAAAATAAACAATAAACAAAAATCAACACACATTCTAATCCTAAATTCCTTTAATGGTAAAGAAATCATAGCCTATTCAATGGCTTTAAACTGACTCAGCTCGATATCGGAAAAAAAGTACTGGTCGCGCTGTACCAATGGTTTGGATAGTACACAGACAACGTCGTCTTTGTCTATTACGGCAATGTCCTTTTGGTTAGGAAAAACAAATTTTCTCGGACCTTTCCTTCGTAAAAAAGATATTGTGTATTCATTGCAGTTTGTGTTTTCTGATAAGACTTGTCCTATAAAATGAGTAATTCTTTTCTTCTCCGCAAATTTAACCATGATAAATTGTCCTTCTGCATGCGCAAGTTTCTGTCCAGTGGTTACTGCTTCCTCGTCAGAATCTGATGATGTATAAACGTCTTGGTACCGAAGTCGATCTTTGGTCTGAGAAGTTGTCTCATCTTACAAAAATAATGTTAAAGAAAATGCAAGACAAAGAAAAAAAAGCACAAGAGTAATACAATAAAATAGTAGGTAGGTAAGTAAAAATAAATGAAAAGGATACTGTTGGTAGTAATATTGTAGTCAATATTTCCCGAGTGGTAATGTGAACACGTAGACCATGAAGGGCATTCTAGGCAGCTGGGAGCAGCGGGGTTCGAACCCCGTTGCTTCTTTTTATTATTTTTTAAAGATTATGTTTCTAAACAGCTTTTTTTCTTGATTTTGGGTATGTCTTGGGTTAGATTGGGTTAGCACCTGGTTAGTTTCCTTTCCTTGAGCCCCCGTAGCGAGCGAAGCGAGCGGAGGGCCATGCGGATCGACCAATGGGAAAGGCCGATTTTTATATAGTGCACTATTTGTGTAAAGGATCTTATAATGCCCATCAGGAGCGCCCTTTCCATGACCAGATTCGCTAAAATGCCAGTACACTTTATCAAGGTTTAATTCTTGTGATATATAATTTGTCAGAATATAAAACATTTTCTTACTTTTATATTGCGTTGCTGGTCCGTCGTTTTGAAAATGTACGCATTTTAAATCTGGTACTACTTTACGCACTTCTGTAAATATGGGTTGTAAGTGTGCACAAATTGCTACAGGGTCATGTCTTAAGTTATCAGAAAGTGTAACACAACTTTTATGTGCCACAGACTTTGACTTTTGACACTGGTAATAAAATACTACAGTATGCAGGGATATATGTGGCTTTGAACCACCAAAATCGGCAGATTGTACTTCATGTGTATATTTACATTGATAGTTTTCAGAAAAGTCGATGTGAATAAGTACAGTACTGGTGGACAAATTAGTTTTTAATTGCCTTCAAATCTGGTACTGATGGAAAATATTTCTTAAATGTACCATATATTTAGGTATTTTTTCTTTTAATTGTGTTATCAGCTCTTGGCAAGTTACTTCGATCTTCTCTTTGACTGTCTTTTGTGTAATTTTTTCTTGACCTTTAAGAGTTATAGTTTCTTTTCTGATTTTTCAAGTTGTATATGTCACTTTCTGTTCTGGTACGTGTACGTTTATTTTAAACTCATTATTTTTGCACTCTGCACAAGTTCTAGACAAGCAGTTTTCTTTTAATTGATTTTCACAGCACATAAACTTGCACAGTTGATCAGGAAAACTGTCATCTATTATATCCAACATTCGCAGCTTTTTTACAATAAGTAACATGTTTTCGTACATAATGCAAAGGCAGGTGTCACGTGTTTTGGCGCTGGGCGATAGAATCTAAAATGGCCTGTATCGACAAAAAGTAGTATAACTTAATAAGCTACATTTTGGGTTTTCTACCTTAAATTGTCTGTATAAATTCAACATAGAATCATTAAGCAATCTGTTTTGCTTTTTATTTTTTTTTCGTGTGATCACATCTTTTTTGCCTGGAAGGATACGGCTGGACTCATCTTTTTCTAAAAATCTTTGTATGGCTTGTCCCAAAAATAATGATTTTTTTTCAACAGTTTTACCGTTGATCTCAGCCAACGGTTTTACGTTCAGTATACCTAAGCAGCTTTGGAGATGATATCGACGACAGTGTTTTAACAAATTTGTATTTTTTAGTTAATTTTCCAGTGACCAATTTAGCCAGGTCTCGTTTTTTATTCAGCGATTTTAAGGATTTAAAATTTTCTTTAAGTTGCCGAGATATGACCTCCCCAAAAAGCAATTTTCGCTTTACCACTTCAGTATCATTCCTCGATTCATTTGAAATTTTATTTACTTCAATATTTGGACTATCTGACTTATTTATTAGCTTTTGTTGTGCCCTTTGGGCTCTTCTTTTATACTTTTCCACTTTTTTCTTAAGCTTTTCTAATTTTCCTTGCAATAGTCTATTTTCTTTTTTTAGTTTCTCCCGGTTTTTTCTAACTACATTTCTGCCACTTGCCTACTTGGAGTATTTCGACCACTATTTTCAACATTTGCGTTCGGTTGTGAGGGTCCTGGGCTTGGAGGTGGAGTATTAGCTTTCATTTCCTCTTGAAATTTTGTAGTTTCTTTTTCCCTTAACCTGAATCTTCTAGAACGTTCTTTCCAATCTTTACGAATGGCTCTTTTTTCTCTATCACTCATTTCAGAAATCACTTTAATTTTTCCAAGTTCTTTTCTTTTAAAATACCGCTCCCTTTCTTTTTGCTTATATTCTTCATATTTTTCCGCATCAGCTTTTACTCTTTCCCTCATCCGCTTCATGTTCAATCGAACTTGTTCTCTTCGCTTTTCAGCGGCTGGATCCACCGAAGATCCCTTTCTTTTTGCCATGCCTATTAATCTAAATTGAAAAAGTAAAATTAGCAAAAAGAGCGTGTCTATTTTTAGATTAATATGCAAAAATAGCATGCACATTGATGGATTAAAGTGTATTTTTACACGTCAACAAATTGCAGCTTTGATAGATTTAGGCGATGTACTTTTGGTCCTATAATACAAAATATAATCACCTCCGTGATCGCTGGCCACCTCCGTTATCATTAGTTGATAACGGAGGTGGTGAACATTACTATTTTTTCGATGTAAAACAGTAGTTAATACATATAACAACTACATGTTTACTTATTATGGAAGAACTTTTAATAGAGATTAAATATAAAGAAAAATATTTTTTTTACTACTAACATGATAAATCACCATTATTTACTCCATTCCTCAAATGAGAAGTAACATTTCTCACCCTAGGTAAATAATAATATTAAAAAAAACCTAGGTCAATAATGAAACGGAAAATGTCATTTAAGTTTCAACTTGTTAGTTTGACAACTAGTTGTCATTTCGGATTATTTGAAAAATGAGTAGGAAATGATTAATTTCAAAATCTAATCAATTCAAATAATGATAAGAATTGTATCAGTGCTATTAGTAAAAAAATTATATACAGTATGACTCACTTTTCATGACTCCCCATAGTATTCTTATTAATAATGCGATTAACTTTTAGATAGCGTCTATCTTTCGGAAAATGACATTTAAAATTAAATTCATTCTGTCAGTTAGACGACAACTGAAGTTCCAGGCTACCTGATATTTCGAACTATTTGAAAAATAAGTAGAAAATGACTAACATAAAAATCAAATCGAATCAAATATGGTAATATATCAGTATATAAAAGTGCTTGGTAAATAATGGCTTACTTCTCAACCTAGGTATATAATATACTATTATTTACTATTTGAAACTTACCTAGAAATCTTGATAACGGTGGTGGTATAGCATGCTTTACGAAACGTAATATTTTAGAGAAAACGCGTATCTAATTTACACTGAGCGCGACAACCAGATAGTTTCATGGCTCAACTCATACTACCCGCTACGCTAACCGTCACTTGGATCCGTTGCTCATGTGAGGATGCCGATTCTGGCGACATCTAACAGATTTACAGAGCATTTTTGGGGTGATAACGGAAGTGATGTTTATAGTAGGCGACATGCATTCAAACGACAATAAAGGTAGTGTGAAAAATCTAATATTTATGTTTTTAGTTTTTATTGATCGATTTGAGTATGGGCAACAAAAGGATATGATTTAAGTTATTATTATTATTATGTTTTCGTTTTAGCAACACAAATATATTTGAAAGTCAAATGTGCGACATATCACGGAGGTGATTTTTATAGGGTTTACATAAAAATAAATCTTAAATAATGCAATTTTATAAAATTATTTTTGTGCAGATTGGTTTTATACCATCAATCCTTATATAAAACAGAGCTCAAAAAAATATATACCTTTTGGCTTCAGAAAAAAGTGGTAGGTACAGCAAAGTTGCCCTTTCAGTGGTAATGACCCGTTTAAACCTGGCAGGATAAACCTAACTACATTAACCCGCTCTGCTTAAATCCATTTGAGCTCAGATGAGGAACCAGTAATCACTGCTTCTGGAAGCCTGGACACTCTCATGGAGGAGAAATCGGCCATGAACTAACAGAGACCAGATGACGTTCACTCAATAATACAGTAATTAGCAGCACCACGATTTCTGCAGTAGCAGTATTAGCTGCAATTATCAGTGGACTATGGTATTACAAAAGACAAAAATATCACCACAAGCCACTTACTCGAAATAGAGAAGAGGTTGATCGGGGTATAGAATTAGACACCTTCCACATCTACAACGATCCTGCCAACCGCAAGCAAGATCATATCAATTCCTATTTCACACATCAGCAGCATTCTCGAACTTATACGCGCTTGCTGGTTCAAACTACATCATCAAATAATTAGAAATTTGCTGAACAAACTAATTAGCGCTATAGCGCTATAAAACAGAAAGTTGCGCCGCAATTACTGTAGTCGTTTCCAACATGGCAAGGAAGAAGTGGAACAAGCGTCAGCGACACCAGCGACGAATCTTAAACCAGCAAATGCCAGTACCGTTTTGCCGTTCTGATGGGATCACAGTCCAAACTCACCCATCAGGAGTACCAATCACACCAACCATGTCCGAGAAGAAATTTGAGTTCGAGCAAAAGCCGTCCAACAGTCCGAATGTAGAGGAAAAAAGCACACCTTCAGTTAGGGGACAAGGTGACGGTTTCTTGACACGATTAGAGCAGAAGTATATAGAACCCATTGGGGAAGACTAGCTACTGGGAACCATCACAGTTCCGGCCGCCAGAATGTCTAATCTCCATTAGCCAGTTCTTGCGGCCCTGTATTCTCCAACAAAAATAAGCTTAATAATTTCAAACAAGCATTGACGTATTGGGTCTGCTGAGACCGCATCCTAGCCGTACGTCGACCCAGAAAAATGCACCGCAGCAAATAACACAACGAATGAGGTCACCGTGTGTAACAATTAAATAATAACATATCATCATTTTTGTATACATGTAACATATGTTTTATATTATTTAGATTAGGAACTTTTTTGTATTTATATACAAATCAAAATGTTAATAAAATCAGTACAAACTCAGAGCTGTTTGACTCAACTACTCTTTTTGAAACCCTTCAAAGGCTAATTATTCTACATGTCTAGAAAATGCCCTACTACACTCTACATTAAATTAATCTATCAAGGGCTGCCTAGACACAACCACTTATTTGGAATTGGTTGCCTATATTCAGGCGTTAGAAAGAACACGTTTTACAAGAAAGCGCTGAAGAAGCTGCGCACTAATCACTGCACATGGTTATGATGTTACATTGGCTTTCACATTTCCGTCCCCACATTTCCGTCCCATTTGCCGAGATTTACCCTATAACCGTAGAAGAAATTGAGTGAACCATAAAAGACATGAAGAACAACAAAACACCTGGAGAAGATGGCATTGTAGGCGAAGTGATAAAACAGGGAGGCAAATGCGTCATAAAAGCCCTACAACCTCTTTATGATGCCTGCCTCTTTGGAGGAAATACATTAGAACAATGGAACAATGAGCTTGTGATAATCATACACAAAAAGGGAGACATAACAGAAATTGGAAATCAGCTTATTATCCCAGTTATATAAGCTCTTCATGATAATAATCACTAATAGACTGGGACCTGAACTAGATTTCCACCAACCACTGCTGTGTCCTTGATGGAGAAAGTTACAGAATACAACAAGCCATTGTTACTGATATTTGTAGACTTTGAGAAAGCATTTGACTCAGTCCAGCATACCTCGATACAGAGTGCAGCATTGATCATAGATACACAACCCTTCTTCGTAATATATATAATGCGCAACAGCTGCACTCAGAATGTACTATGGCGACACAAATAAATTCGCCTTGGAGAAAGGTATTAAACAAGGAGACACCATCTCTCCCAAACTCTTCACCACTTTGCTGCAAAGCGCCATGAAGAACAACATTTGGGGAAATATTGTTATCAACATAAATGGGGAGTATCTGAACAACCTGAGGTTTGCAGACGGGGTGGTTCATGCATGTCAACTTCTTCAAGACCTTCAAAGTTCTTGTGCACGAGTTGGCCTTAAAATTAACTTCTCTAAAACACAATACATGACCAACCTTGTATTGACCAAAACATTTCAACGTACAGCACGCAAATAGAACAAGTGTAAACCTATAAATATCTGGGCTGGGCCATGAGATTAAATTGGGAACAAATAACCAGACCACAGAATTAAACAAAATAACAGGACTGACATGGGCAACTTATGGAAAGCTGAGAGATGTCTTTAAATCAGATATTCCCATGCACCTGAAGAGGATGGTTTTGACCAGTGTGTACTTCCGGTTCTGATATATGGAGCAGAAACACTGACCCTTACCAGGAAGGTAATAAATAAGATCCAAGTAGCACAGAGAGCAATGGAGAGATCAATGCTGAATACATCCCTCAGAGACAGAGTTCCAAATCATACAATCAGGGGAAGAACCGGTGTTACGGATGCAGTTGAAAAAATTAAAACGCTGAAATGGAACTGGGCAGGCCATGTTGCCAGAGTCAGGGATGGAAGGTGAACAAAGAAGATTCTAGATTGGAGACCTAGACTCGACACCAAGGACGTCCCCCAACAAGAAGGTCGGGTGGCACAACTGGATGCAAAGTGCCCAAGACCGGGAGAAATGGAATGATTTACGGAATGTCTATGTCCATCAGCAGTGGACTCAAAACGGCTACTGACGATGATGATGATGATGATGATGACCCTCAAACCACCGTATAAGATGTGTACACATCAAAACTAACCGCAAAAATCAATGCGAACGAAGCCGTGGATAAAAGCTAAAAGTGTCCTCTACTATACTCTTGAAAATATCTGTACAAAATTTCATGATGATCGGTTGAGCAGGTTATGCGTGAAAGCGTAAGAAGCAAACAAACACATTCGCATTTATAATATTCAATCGGAGTGGATTAATTCACTGCACAAATTCGACATGAAAATCTAATGCCACCAGAAATGGATCCAAATACACTACGAATGTAATATAATAATATATTGAGGAGCCGGCTCGTCCACAATAATTCAAACCCTATCTTTTATTTTCGTCTCTTCCACGTCATCTGCCCTAACTTCTTTCTCTGACAAAATTTGATTGTTGAACGGGCCGGGGTCTAAACTAATACGAGGAGCGATCAGTATATATATTTTGCTATTGATTTCAATGCGTGGATGCAGTACACTTTAAGTTGGTCATACCCGGTCACATAGGCTTTCACTTTTCCGTCCTCTCATATGATTTCCGTCCGATTTGCCGAGATTTACCTTCATACCGCCACGTAAGATGCTTGCACATCAAAATCGATTTTCTTAAATAAGTTTGACACCCCGTATCTTGGAGACTATGCATTTCCGGACCCAGGTTCATATGAAAGATTGTTCATATTTTCTTATGTAGAATCACTCCTGAAATTATTCGAACGGTATTTCCGGGCACCTTGTATACAGGAATATTACGAATCCTCTTTTATCTCAAAATCCTAATAGTATTTTAGTTAATAAAACAGAGACCCTTGTTGTGAAATTTGTTAAATTTCAGGACAAGAAAATAAATATTTTATTTGAAGGCTCATGTTAGAAACCGTGCTGATGCAATATTTCATATTCAATTAATTATCTACGCCTTAATTATTGCTCGAGAAAATTACAATTCCGTTACCTCAAACTTTTTAATTCACTAAAAAACCCACATTCGTCTGTACCTTTGAAGCTGAAATAGAGCCTAAGCATTGTTGTGCATTTTTATCAGTAACGCAGATATTTCTTACGGGCATTACACATTTTCATTACTTGCACCCTTTTAATTTTCAGTTGAATAGAAGGAACATCTACTAATGTATTATATTCAGATATTTTGATTCATATTCGAATGGAATTGTAAATTTGAGTCAGTTGGATTGAGAAAGTCGAAATCTTTGTATCTTTTACGTGCTATCTATTAGACCGGAAGTTTGCCTCAATAAGTAATGAAATCGATATTAGAAATTATTTTTATCGTAGGTATATAAGAGATTTGGAACATCAGGCAAAAGGAACCACAACCACTGTGATTGGTCTTCGGCCCCGGATACAGATCACACAGATAACCCAAGTAAAATAGGAGCTCCAAAACTGAACTCTATGACACCTTTATCTGGAAGGTTAGTCCATAGAGGAAGCCCTCTCACAGCAGCCGCAAACGATTTCCTTGGGCTCCAAAATGGTCCAGTTTGTATTGGTCTCTTATCAAAAGCCTTTTCGAAGTCCAGATAAATTATGTCAGCTGTCACATTGTCATCATCTGCCTGAGTCCACTGATACAGTCTGGTTAATCGAAAAGTTTACATCTCTATTACACCTTCTCTTTCCACGCCTCGAGCCTACGGGTTCAGGATTGATCTTCTACTTTGCAGTTTTCCGTAACGAAAGTTCATTTTTTTTAGAATATTTTAGTGTCGTTTTGCACATAGAAAGCGATTTTCGTATTTTCAAACATTTTTATGAACAAACTGTTTTACTTTTTACTCTAATACCATAATCCTTTGTATGGTAGGTGTGTGAACAATAATGTTTGTATGAAACAACACGCGGGTACTACGCCTATATAATAGCCGAAACAAGGTTGTAAATTTGAACTTTTCTCGGTTTCTACTTTATAGAATCACGTCCACTAAGATTTAACTTGAAAGGATACTAAATCAGCTTTCTTGGACAAAGTTTATTGAAAAATTTAAATCAATGAGCCAACGTTTCGGTACTGCTCAGTACCATCTTCAGGGCTACAACAATCAGAGAAAATTGTTTTTTAATATAATAATAAATTATTTAAAATTAAGGGTTGGCATTAGTTTAAAGGACAATAAATTTAATAAATTAATAATACTAACCAATAAAA
>MU184349.1:123139-146099 GCA_016904865.1 Pissodes strobi | reverse complement strand
AATAATAATAATAATAATAATAATAATAATAATAATAATAATAATAAAAATAATAATAATAATAATAATAATAATAATAATAATAATAATAATAATAAAAATAATAATAATAATAATAATAATAATAATATTGTGAAATTGATACGATTAAAAATTCAAATTATGAAGTATTACTGAAATTATTTTAGAATGAATGAAGACGATTTAGAATAATTTATTTTTTCAAGTTATTAAATATATTTTTTCTACGACTGCCCTGAAAATAGACAAAAACGCACTAACAACTGCTCTTGCAAACTGGACATTTCAAACATCGTGTAAAAAGTATACTTTGCACACGGCCTGTGCAAAGTATACTTTTCACACGCTTATTCAGGTATTTAGATTAAAGGGCTGCTTCGTCTCCGTTTTAGAGCTTCGCCCTTAGAGGTCGCAATCACAGACCTCTAAAAAGGGGTCCCAATTTTAGGGCTTCACCCCCTCAGGAGCCCCTTTTTGCAAAACTATAGAAAATGGGACTCTCATACCAGGGGCCCATTTTTAAGGCTTGGGACCCAATTTTAGGGTTTCGCCCCCCCAGGGGCTACATTCCTAAATCTGTAAAAAATGGGACTCCCGTATAATAGGCGTTATTCTATAAATTTTACTGTTTGGATAACAGTAATCTCACAATTTTTCGTATTATTCGCACAATTTTTGACACAGCATCTAAGATAACCCATTATATCAAAGATTTCGAGGTATTCCACGTGTATATTTGTCCGGTATGGTAGCTAAATAAAGTTCCACATTTCTCCGACTCGCGCGCACGATCGTTCGTCATTTCCTTCACTACCCTGACGCACAGAGCGAATAGACTCCCACTGTATTAAAATTAATCTTAATTTACCAATATAGCGGGAGTGTGACGTGTACTGTTGGCAACACTGCGTATACTATTATTGATAATATATTATACTGATATGAATACCTATTACTGAATTCTTTTCCTTTTTCCATTTGATAATTTAAAATTTTCTAATATGAATAAGTCGTCAAAAATTACATTATTTTACGCAACATGGAAAAGGACCGGTATACTACCATACTACGGGTTGCCTACATTTTTATTTTCCCCACCTTGCAATATTTGTGGTGCCATTCCAGCTGCGTAGCCTACAGTTCGTTGATTTTAATATGCCGTGGCAACACTGTACCGTGCTTTCATTTCAAGAGTACCCAACCAACGCCATCTACACTACACTGACCCAACTTTAGTTTTTCGAAATCTGTCGATTTAGAAAAAAAAAACATGGAATATGTCAAAAAATTGTCGTAGGGGTCAACTTTTTATGAAAAATCAAGAAACCAAATTATAATTTTAATATTTGGCAGCAAAAAAACAAAATATCATCACCTTTAAAAAACCACATGGACATTTCCTTCACCAATAACCTAAACAAGTTAAACAACACATTTTCTCTATTTATTTGATCATATCTCTGCTAAATAGTTTATCGCGGGCTTTCGACATTTGACAGTTCACAGTAGAAGTAGAACAAGGAAAGTATTACCCCCGTAGCATCGGAAAATTTTAGAGCTAGACCTAGCTCGGCACCTAATGAGCCTTCAGTTTACCAATGTCTTTGCGATGTAATGAATTGTCTGGAACTGCTTTTGGTGGTTCAGTGGTTAGATCCTGGGCCTGTGATCCGGCGGCTCGGAGTTCACTTCCTGTCGGTTAAAAAAAAATTAAGGTTATGTTTGTAAAAAGGTTAGTTTGTTAGTTAGTTTTTAGTTATGGGCTTCGCGGTTACGCATTTACCCAGAAACGACCCCTGTCCAGGCTTAGTTAGAGCTGGGGCGACCCATCCCAGATAAGTTACACCTTGGTAGACAAGGATACTATTTTTAGAACCCCCAGTATGTCGAGTATGTTCTCCTGGAGGCTCATACTTAGTCATGCACCGCTTGTTTTAAGGTTCGAACACCACCGGCTGGACATTCACACACATTTAAATCTTGTACATGCACATCTAGAGTCTTATGCAAAGGGGCTTCAGACAATGCAGATATAACCAGTTGCTGTCAGAGAGACTTCCCATCTCCGCAGGGCCCACAGCCCCGATCTTCTTCAGATCACGTAATCACGTGCAAGAATCTGGAAGAATCTTCGTAGGAATCAACCCTACATCAAGCGACCCACCCTAAACACTGTCCTAACCGGTCACGACTTCCCTTTCGAACCGACGGGGCCCCATTCGCTTTCTGCCGTGAATCACGTGCACTTCCCGTGCGAAGTCAGGTTAGAAAAACCAGAGTCCCTTCCCACGGGCGACCACCGCCAACTCCAAAGCGGAAGTCCGTAAAAAGGTTAGTTTTGGTGTTCCTGTTCTTTGCCACCGTAGCGAGCGAAGCGAGCTGAGTGTCATACGTGAAGTGAAATAATACAATGGGCCCATTAAGTCCCGTGCTAGGGCTAGCTCCAAGTTAACGGAACTGGTTTAACGAATTGAGTTTGGTCGTCTTGCAGCAGAAGTGCTTCCTCCAATCAGAACGTAAGATCAATTTCTATTGTTTTCCATGATATTTTCTTTTGGGTTTGAGGCCGAGTGTTTTAACTGCTTGTTAATTACACCAAGAGGATTGATCGGGATAAACAACTATTTTTTAAATTATTTATTACCACAAAGGTGGGAGTGGCAATTAACTGTATAATTAACCACAATCAATTTAGTGGACTGTATTAAAATAGGGTGGTGGGAGTTTTACACATAGGTTGCGAATTGAAACAGGTAGTTTTGTTTTTATATATTAGTTATTAAGTACTTTAATAAGGCAATTGTTCATTTGCATTTGATATGAAAAATATATACAATTCTTAAACTACTATCACGCATTCATTCATTCACTCCCATAAAGCTAAATATACACTAAGCTACTTATTTCTAAATATCTTGTCTTGATTATTTAAATCTGAACTGAATTAAATTAATCGTTTTCTGTCTTTGAAATTTCAACCTATCGTTCACACTACGCCTTGATGTCTTCGTCGATTCTCTACTGTTATCGTACCCAGGGATAGGCCTATTAAACATCAAACATTTGATTCCATTTGCTAGTATTGGAATGCATTTCTCTACCGTCAATTTCCATCCGCCATTTTATATCTGCTTCAAGGGAGACGCTACGATTCTGTATTGCCTCGGAATGGCGTTAAAACGTCCAAAAAGTTCTTTGTCCAAGCTTGGACAAAGAGAACAGAGATACAGCAGATATTGTATAAATATCTGTGCCAACAAAATGAGAAAATGACCTAAAAGGACTTGACCTTTGGCCCGACGGAGCTACAGCACTTTTTACTGCTATTCGGAGTGAACACTTGAACTGCATTACACAGAGCGGTGATTGGACCGATGTGTTAAGTTTGAGTGGTTGTAAGGCACTAAAAACTAATTTTTCTTATCGCTAACTAGAGTCTAGGGATAGCCCGCACCCTACATTGACCGTTGACTTCGGTCGCTTTCGCATATAATCGGGCGCTTGCATTGATTTGTATAGGAGTGGATAAGCAATAGCCGCCTGTCGCACTATTCAAAAGTGGCAACCTATGGGCGAAAAAACAGGTTTCTGCGCATGACAAAATCGACGCAAAATGGAAAAACATAAACAAAGAAGATACCGTTTTGTCAAGCGCACTAAAACACTTGCCGTCTCAGCAGGCGTCGGTCAGGATCGAACTTGGCTTTTGTCTTTGACGTGTTTTCATTTTGACGGCGCGGCGTTTTGAGTTAATAATTCGAGTTCGATTCGAGGCAAAATACCCGAGATTTCCTATTTCAAGTAAGTCTAATTATTATAAGTATTACTTATTTATACCTTATTGTTTGTTTCACTATGCTAACTGGGGCCCATTTCACAATCGGCAAGACTGCTCTACCGAATATTCGGTGAAATAATCACTTTCGAAGTCCGGGCCTGCCTACTTACCTTCACGGTGCAACAACTAGCTCCTACTAATTTTCTAATGCGCAAGTCCAAATAGAAATCTCTTTGTTTACATTTCGCGGTCGTAAATTTGCCATGTTTGGTCTATTTATTGCTTATCCACTCTTATACAAATCAATGGGCGCTTGCCGCGCTAAATTCAAAATCAGAATCAAAGCATGTTGTAATATGTAACCTTGAAAAAAATAAAAAAAAAACGACGGGATTTGAACCCGGGTCGCTGAAGTGAAGGCTAACCATCCAGACTCCTAGACCATTAGCGAACTTACAAACTACTGGTTGCATCACGAAGGCAAGGAAGTCAACGGACAGAATGTAGGGTGCGGGCTATCCCTAGATTCTAGTCTGTCGACAGGCGGCAAACTGAAAGTCGGCTGAAAGAGTGGGAAATTCGCGGGATAATACGCGTCGGTGGATGCATTTAAGAGGGTGGAAGCATGTTCTTTCTTTCATTGACATATTGTTGTTTACACAACACTGACGGAGACAAGGATAAATTAAATTAAAAACGATTAAAAACGATTTTCTTGACGAACTGTCACCGTGCTGTTGAATATACTGGAATCTATTATACCAACAATTCAGGTTCGGACTAAGGAGTAACTGAAATACAACCCTTTAAATGCACACATTTACTGTGGACCTGGGGTGCAAAAATAAATATACTTATTCAAAGTTTAATTATGGCTCATTCATACAACATACATAAAGGGTGTTATCACCAAACTATACGGTGAAAAACGACAGTTATACAACAAGGATAATTTCTAAGAAGACGTAAATTTATTGGGTTAGTAAGGAAATTATTATTCTTGGCACTATAATGATGATTCATTTAAATTTAACGTATGAATTTTAGGTTGCCAGTGTACAAAAGCTCTCGATCAGAAAACAGTGCCGTACTCAAATGGTCAACGAAGGACTTTTCGAAATTATGGTAGATTACTTGGACGAATTTTACGAAAAATTATCGAAGTATTGTTTGGAATATTGTTCGGCGCTGCTAATGAATTTATGTTTGGTTAGTAAGTTATTTATATTTTGTTGTTTTGTTTGATCATGTTTTATTTCTCCTAAAATTGTTTGGTCATTAAAATCTTACAGTTGTCGTTTTTAATCTCGATTTTCAGGCTCCGATCTCCCAAAACTAGTTATTTATCACGCCTCTCGATAAAGCGACATATCAAGAGAATCATTTTTTTTCTTAAAGTTTTGGAGATTTTATCACGATCTGCTTTTGTTTGTCAGATTAAATAAATAATTATAATAATAATTATCATAGGGAGCTTTTTCAGCATGTGACAATTCAATTAGTTTTGTGGGTTAGCCTTCACGTTTTAAAAGAAAGCGTAATTCTGCGTTTTATGGTTTAAAAGAAATGCATACAACAGCTCAATAGGAGGAACACTGGTGGAGAGAGAGTTGTTTGGCTTTGCCAACAAGTTCAAGCTCACTTTCAACATTCTTTTGTTTTATTTATGAATAACATGAATGCATTGTTTAAAACTTTTTTACATATATTTCAAGGTAGATGAAGCAAAAGAAAGATCCACCAAAAACCCTAAGAAAATTGTCGGCTTACTCAGAAAGTTTTTGGAAGGCGAGAACGAGTGTTGTCTTCCATATATTAATGGGGTTATGTTCAGCCTTTTCGAAAAAAGTGAAATCGTAAACGACGCTATTCACCAGAACTTGGATAAAACCATAATAAGGCTCATTCAGGTATAATTTATTGATGACACGAAACATTGCTCGATATGTGTTTAGTATTTTGCATGGAAATTACCATCATACATAAAATGACAGCTCATGTCAAAAATATCAACTTAAATTTCTTCTTTTGACTTTGAAAAATATTTACCTTTGAGGTTAGGTTGCAAAATCTTATTTTAAAATCATATATCGAAATCCGTCCTCCAAACGCAGATGTAGAAGTTTCCTCTGTCATTGGCTAGACGGATTTTTGATTGAATACATAAGGAGAACCACAGTCACCTTTACCCCGAAGTACAAACATCGGCAACGTTAGCTGCGGACACGTTAGTTATGTGACATTTAACAGGTTAGTATGCAAATTTAAGGGAAACAGGTTGCTTGTTTTCGGTTCTCCTAATTAAATTGCATTTTTTACTGGGTTTTCGTTGATATTTTACAAAAACCTTTGAGTGAAGTGATTGTCAATAATCTCTACGAAGTGTTAGTTACTAGTTTTGGTGCGGATTTTGTAATATCAGTAAAAAAAGTGACATAAAGTGTAGCCGGACGGTCGGCCGCGGTCGTTTACTTTACTCTAATGGCGGCAAATAATATTTTTTTGATGGTTTTCGTTTTTTGTAGCTCTCGCTAGTGACCTGATGAGAACATTCTGTGTCCACTTCATTTATTGATAGTGTTTTTATAATCTTATACTTCAGTAGGTACTTAGGTACCATTTTTAGTTTTAAAGATTCACACATCGATAGCCCATTTTTAAGCCTTGTTTGTACTCTACATAAGCTTTTCACCCAGAATATTGAATAATTAACTTATTTTTGTGAGCCAAAACAAAATTACTTATTTGTTACTTGGTGGTTTATAAATGTTTCAATATAAATAGCTGCAACAGCGCGAAAAACACTAAAAACGTTCTCAAAAACAAATAAAAAAACGTCCGCTGTTCGCTTTCGCCGGTTGCCGCCGCGCATTACCTCCTATAACTAGGCCAACTAGCTAATATTAAAATTAACAGTGACGTCATCCTAAGCGGTCAATACTTTTTTGCCATAAGAAAAGCATACAGAGGAGCTAAGAGGAGCCCAGTAAAAATCTTGATTATTTTATCGCGCCTACTTGCGTATTTAACGTTGATTGCCACGCTGGGCCACTGGAATGTCAATTTCCATCCGCCATCTTTGATAAATTCTGTATTCAGTGGTGCCAGATTGGGCGCTTTATCACAATTTGGGCTATTTCTCACTGTAGTTGGCCACAAATAATTTTTTAAAGAAACGTAAAATATTTGTCTTGGATTATAATTAACAATATATTAGATACTTAATGTAAAAGTTTGCTTTGGTATATTATAGTATAGTTATATTAAATATAAATAAGTATTTAAAATCCGAAAAGTAAAATATAAAAACCGGAAAGTGAAGCATAGCGGAATCAAAACGTTTAAGAAAATAAACGTTGCTTAGCAATAACCTAATTATTTTGTATAAATATTTAGTTAATTCCATTTAAAAACATAATTTCAAATGTCATTCAACAATTGCTGTAAAAATTAAAGTCCAACTAAATATACGTTAAATAGTTTACATCCCAAATAATGTATGAAACTAACTCTAAATCTGGCAACACTGCCTCCTGTCAGTTGGCGTACTTTCGACGTTCGATCTTAATTATTGTTCTGTTCGATTTTGATTGATTTTCTGTTAATTTGTTTATAATATCAGTACTTTAGTGTGCTTAAATTTATGTGAACAATACCGTCCAGATGCTGTGCACCAGGCTGCGGTGGAAACTAGCCGAAAATACCTAAAGTTCAAGTTTTTAGCTTTCCAAAATGTTTGGACCTGTAGCTTTCGTGTAATGAGAGTTTATTTTGTGTTTGCCGACGGGCGGGTTCATTGTGTACAGCAAGTTTATAAAATTTGTTCCTGTTAGCTAATTTTGGGATAAATAATATTTCGTATAATTATGCCTCATAAAGGTCGTAATGCAATGTTTGCTATATGCCCTCAGTGGTCAAAAAACTTCATGAACTAAATCGAGACAAAATATTAGAACATGGGTATTCCCTTAGTTTAAAGGCTTTTTTTCCATCATCTATAGAAAGGCAAAATGTTAAATTAGCATATTATTTTAAAAAATTAAGTTGTGAATTTTGCAAAGAAAATTTATCTTTAAATGAACCTTGTTTTGTAGAAGATTCTTACAATTTAATTAATTCCTTAAGTCGTGTGGCTCTTTTATATCCTCGTGAACAAGTAGTGAACGTAGTTTCAACAGCCTATATTATATTTAAAAAATTGATTAATGAGTTCGAAGACACATTTTTACATATTTACAATAAAAAGTTTTTTCTTTATGAGCTGTTGTTAAACTATCTAAATCAAAACAGCCTTTTAATTCCTTTTGAAAATTGTAAAAATCACCTATAAATTGATGTTTCAAAAATTTTTCTTTGCACCATTTCAAATACACTTCTTTCTTAATAATTATTGTTCTAAACATAATCATAATCGTTTGGGTGAAAAGAAAAAAAGGAAACTGGAGACTTTTAATAAATAAATATTAGACCCCAATAATATACCGAGTAATATACCAAATCTAACATAAAAAAGTAATAATCTGAAACCTGTATAAAGTTTTCATGTTTTATCATAAATATTTGAAGATTGCTAGGTTCTTTGGATAGAGAAAACCGATGAGAAAACACACTACCAAATTTGACATTAGTATATACCTATAGTGACATTTTACCATCTATATCTATTAAATAGATTGGTGGTATCTAGTTTCAGTTTATCAAAATAGATTTTATTTTGATAAACTGGATATTCAAAGGTTTTCGTTATGAAATTTCGTTTTCCTTTAACAAAAATCGAATTAGGCACGTCTAAAGGCTGAGTTCATGACTCGCAGCCCTGTTTTAACCGGAAGCCCTTAAATATTATTTATGTATGCAGAAAAAGGTAAGTAAACTGCAATTTAATTTTTGATTTAAAAAATGAGTAATACTCATTATCAGTCATAATAGTCGTGCTTAAAGTAATATCAGGTATTGTATTAGGCCAATTACGTTTCAAACTACATATAAAAAAAGTTAAATTTACAAAACACATTTTTTTTATATTTTTTTCGAGATTTTTGCATCTAAAATGTCTACTTAACTGTGAAATTTTAAAAGAAATTGCACACACATTTCAATATACGCATGTAAATAAGTTAAGACCACTTTGGATGACGTCACGCGTAAGCCGTCAGGCCTAGTTATAGGAGGTAATGTGCCGCGCCGAGACATATCTTCATCCATGCTAAAGCGGCGTTGCCACGTGTCACATCGCGGCTCGACTTGAAGTCGGCTGTAGGAGGATCTAAGGGCCTATACGTAATAACGTCATCCATGCTTATTTACCATATTAATCATTTAAAGATGTTGTCTAACGATTAAATATTTAATTTGTTAGATAGCTGATGGCGTGTTAACGGAAATATAACCACTTTTAGATCACAAGCAATGAAAATGTAAAGAAGCAATTAGATTTCATTCTCCAATCTCGGTTATTCGGCAACAGCGATACGAATATTGAGGAAGACGACGAGGACCGAAAAGAGGAGGTCGATCTTTTGGAGATAGAACTCGACCAGGACGATTTTATAACGCAACTGCCATCGGGAGAGAAACTATTACAAGAATACAAGACTGACAGTGGAGGTAATATAGGTGATTACTAATTAAAACTATTTTTTTCAAAAATTATTATCTTTTTTTGGGAAGCCATCTTTGAACATGCTGAATATTGTTGAGCTACTACATTTATTTGCATACTCAAAGGTCTCATAAAGGCATGTTTTTACATTTAAGCATCCTGGTCATAGTTTTCAAAGTGATCATGGATAAGAGTATCATAATAAACATCCATGTGTAGCGAAAAATCTGGAAACACCGAAATATACATAACACAGAACATTTCTACAAATGACGCAAAAATGCGTCATATGTCATGTCAATATATTGACATATTTGAATAATATTTTTCAATATACAGGGTGTTACTACCACAATTTTTCTAAATATTTTAATTTGAAACGGTTTGCATTTTCTCTTGGGAAATATCCGAAAATCCAAAAATTCAAGCCTCTCGGCAAAACCGGAAGGTCTTATCACTGGATAGATCATTAAAAAATAAGATGTCAGTTTTCAAACATCAATTCCTATTTCGGTATAGAGTATGCCATATGGTAAATGTCTAGAATTTTACCCGGGTATTCCGATCAAAAAAGCAGAGTTGATGACCTAAGGCCTATTAGTATTTTGGCTGCAGCATCTAACTGTCAAAAACCAACTATTTGACATTGTGCTCACATGCTGCTGCCCCCTTGTCTTGATCGATATGACTAAGGTTTTTGACTCTCTGAACATTCAGTTTTTGCTTACTGGATTAATTTTATATAATATAGAGACTAATGGCTGGTTTAGCAGGTATCTTTTTCATTGGCAGCAGGCGGCCTGGTTGAGTAATAATGGCGAGGTAATGTTATTTGATTGGAGAACAGCTCCGTCCTTATATTGACGTGTACCACTTTTTCAACTTGGAGTAAACTCCACTTCGGAGTACTCAACCGAACAGCTACGTCCTTATATTGACGTGTACCACTTTTTCAACTTTGAGTAAACTCCACTTCGGAGTACTCAACCGGGACGCTTATTCATATCGAACGTACGGGATCGCAATTATATAGCGCGACTGTAACATAAATGTGAATGATTTTCATATTTTGGGTTAGTTTTTGTTGGTTGTATCCCCGAAGCGAGCGAAGCGTGTTCAAATTATAATAAATCATAATAATTGAATATACAAGAAAGTATCTTATTTGAAATATGGTCTTTTTCCGAATGAAAGATATGATTTATAGGTTTCTTTTCAGTGATGTAAGCGGTAATATGTATTAGAAATAAAGTTATGTTTCTATATCGTATATCAATGTAATTTCTTCGTAAATTATTGGCAACGGTGCCTCGAAACAAAGCATCAAGAGCTGGTTTATTTATAGAAAGGTTCAAATACCTGTCATGGTCAACTTATAAACATAATGGGAATGCATGTGAGTTAACTTGTTTTTCATTATACGTATATTCGCGTTGCATTTTATCAAGGCTAACTAAAGTGAGTCAACACACAAGTTTTATACCTGTTTCTTTAAGGTGAAAAAGGATAGGATATATATGAAGATTTTACAGCGTAGCACAAACTTATTTCATTATGAGATCAAAACCTCCTCGTGAGGCCTTACTCTCTTACTCAATCTCCTCACCTCCTCAGGCGTGTCTCTCATAAATACACTACTTTTCTCATTATGAATTTATCTTTTACTCAAAGAGCATCCCAATGGGTTTGAGTGAAACAGATATTTTGTACGTAAATTGCTATCTAAGCGAATCCCATAAGGAAATAATAGCTAATTTGAAACATAAAAGTTTTATCGAATTATCAGCCTCGAACAACTGTCAAGAATAAACAAATGAGTTTCTGGATGTTAATGAATGAACACTGACTTCGTTATTTTTTAATTATGATTTAAAATGCGTATGTGATTGAATAATCAATTATTGGTAGGTCTTTCAAAATTTTTGCGTTTTAACAATTCGCAACTGATGTTGAAATGACGTTGTAGTAATAATTGAAAAATTAGACACTGCAATTTCAATGTAATAATTCCTTGCAGAAACTAAACGTGTACAGTGAAATTTAATGCAACCCGTTGAAAAGAGCAACAACAACGAAGTTAGAATATTTAAACAATATTGCATGTAGATTATCAGCCGAATTAATATTCTTCAAATGTTTAGCTTTAGATACTTGTTGTATTCGATAATGCTAATCATATTCCATCCTATCGGTAATTAAATAATATACAGCTAGCATTTAATTCAATTCGATTCAGATTTCAGGAGTTTTGCTGTATATGCTGGCATATACCGCACTCTCGACGTAATTATGCGATATTAATAACTACGAGTTGATAACCCATGTTCATAGCATAATAATTATGAAATTCTGATTATTTTACTTCAATACTATATTGTTAGGTTTTCCCCCCAATGATTAACTAACTAACTAAACACGCTTTAGGTCTGCTCCTTATATATAATCTCAAATCTATCACGAATACTCGGGAAGAAGCGAGGCCACTCTATGTGATTCTCGCAGATAATTCTAGCAATTTGTACCATACCTTCCTTAAACACACAATTAATTTAACATCAAACATGGGATGAGCTATAGCACTGACAAGTATAAGACGTCAACTAGACACTAACAGGACACTGAGGTTTTCTCCTGAGTTTCATATGAGTTTGATATAAAAATATCACCAATTATTGTGTTGACATTTTTGTTTCATGATATAAATAAGAACAACTTTGTTAACTCAAAAAAATAGAAATTTGAACGTTTTGATAGCTTTCAAAGTGATTGTGGATAAGAGTATTATAATAGTGGCGCGTTGGTTGTGTCGACACTCTTAATTATTTCATAATAAAGCTAGAGAAATCAACTTCGAGTATCTACTAAGATCGTTTTCCTTGGATATATTAAAATATACTAATTTGAATTTTAGAGAAACCGCTCAACTCATTACCGTTTTCTGCGATGCGAAGGGATCCTCCCAACTCCGCCAAATCGTTTAGCGAAGAAAATAAGCAATTTTTTCACAAACCGTCTTCAGACAGGGGAATATTTGAAACACCCAAACCTAGAAGGTAATCTACAGTTTGAACAACGGATCGCAATCCATCGTTCATGTGCTACTGACGTATCAGAGATAAGGACGACAGTCGATTAGCTGAGTATCGATAATCGACCCTTAAATAAATTTAAACAATCATTTTGTTAGCCAAGTTCTCTCTTTGCAGATTTCCTTCGTGCGGTCAGAATTTAATAAAAAACTTTGTCAGAAATAAGACGATTAATCATCAGAGCTGCGGACGATATCCTGCCACGCCCATGTGCTATATGGAAAATTGCCAGAAATTGCAAAAGGGTATGACATATTTTCCTATTTTTTTTACTATAAATAATGAAATGCACGATTTTCAAAATGATTATGGATAAGAATATTATAATAACGCAACGGATGATGGCAGCCCATTACAAATTTTTTTGATTCAAGTGGATTGAATGGGAATGGCTACTTTATACTAAACTTTAATGATAATTAACATTTTCATAATATAATCAAGAGATTACAAATCGCTTTATTATTCGATAGTATCTTTTTAGGCGGTGGCGCTCAGTGCTCTTGCACCAGCTGCGTGCCTGGCCAGAGCCGGTATTCATGCGGATGCTATGAAGCTATACGGAAGGAAGTTGCTGAAGATGGAGACGATGCAACTAACCTTTTCAATTATAAAAATAAAGAGTCTAAAAGCAGGTAATACGCTAATGTACACCTAAAAAATGTTCAATGCTTCAAATTGATATTGCAAAGGGAATAGGAAGTTTTAACGACATGTTGTGACCCCTGTAATCCTACTTACTAACATATGTTTTCATATGCCAAAGGTTACTTATTTCCATCGTTAAGGCATCATTGGACCTAATAAGATATAAGACATCTGAGAGGTATGAGCTTGACTTGCTAAATTAATTGGCTCTTGTTTTTTTGTCAAGTCAGCTCAAACAATATGATGCCACCAAATCGTCGAACTCGGTTAATAAACCGCCAGTTAATGTCAGTCGTATTAAGTCAGCATCCACCACTCGGTCTACTGATATCACTGCCATTGTTGGGGAATCAGCTACGAATGACAATAATGACGGTTCGTTAGTAACTAGTAGCAAATTTATCTTTTGCTTAAATTACACTGTAGTTGTCTGTAGAGCTGTTATAGATCACTTAGTCACCAATGTAATGCCAAAGTATTGCACGTAGTAGATGGGCATCAAGATATAAAAGTCAGTATAATTTTCATTTTAGGTGGTAGAACGAGGAGTGGCTGCAAAGTATGCGGCGAAAAAAAGTGCGAATGTGCCTTTGAGCCAAGACCAAAGTTATGTAGAACGCCAACGTTGTAGGTTTAGCATTACATTATTTTTACAATCCAAAGTTGTTTCATTTAAAAATTATAATTTGGTTAACCGATGCTCACTTAAGCCAGAATCGATTGTTTGGGTTAGTCCGTGCTGACTGTTGTTAGTGGTATTGACTTGTGGACAACACACCAGAACTGATACGTCATACGTTCATCCGCACAAAACAGTTTATTGATGGTACTAGTAATATGGTTGATGACAATAGCGGTAACATTCTTGGTTTCTGTTCAGCTTTTCGCTGAGGCGGTAAGGGTCAAGAATCGTAAACTTTAATGGGATTGTCGAATCGGCTAAATCTGCCCGCCAATGAAATGCGAAAACTCTCACTGTTGTGACGTAAGCTGCAGTCCTTTATTGGTGCGTTTACTATGTAAATGCATGGACAAGATGGGAAACTTACAGTGTTTTTATTGATTATGAATATGTAAAGTACCAATATTTGGCTTTGTGAGATACGATCTTGTTATTACATTAATTGTCCATATTAAATCGTTTTAGTACTTATTAAATTATTAAATAATAATTGAGAAGTAGGTAGGGTATGGTAAAAAATAAAACATACTTGTTCAAAAACCATTTTTTGAACACGTCTTCAAATCTAACGATTTAGTTTTGTACAATTAAACATTCCACGACACTGTCCTCGCATTCCAAACAAATTATTAAAATCCATGCGATACTACTAGCGCCATCTGTTGTAACCACGGTAACTCATCTGAAATTGGCCGCATATCCTACGCTATCTGACCAATCATAGCGCTTCCCGCTATACCCCGGCGACCGAGTCGACCAATCACTGTCTCTTAACGGAGGTAATCAAGTTAGCTCCTAAATTCATGATCTTTAAGAATCGATTTTAATAAAAACTAGTTAACGCATTTCGACCGGATTTGTGTTAAAATTTATAAGGTAAATTTAGATAATCGCTGACGTAAAGGTTTACATAACTTCTCAGTATTTACATTATTCGCCCTTTCTATTTCCGGCGGATGTATATCATCCCGCCAGAAGGGGCGTTAACAACTTCTTCAAGTTGATCTAGTTCCCACGTTCTAAAGAAGTAGCATCTCGAACCTCGACCATGTAAGTTGCAAAAGGCTCACCCCCGTTTCTAGCCGGCTGACGCTAGCCGCCATGCCGGGCAGTTTTCACGTTTTGAGACCTCATAATCTATCTAATTCTTTACTCAAGTGACATAGTGATATCCAAGTTTAATCATCGTCATATCAAGCCTACAATAAGGTATTTATCGGTAACCTAACTGCTGTTATTCTCACGCCGAGCAATGGCGTCCCAATTGGTCTCATCCATAGGAGTGCTACAATCGAGCCCTGTCTCAAACCACACTCAATCGAGCATAGTTCGGAATCTCAAGTAAGTAAACGAACATGTTTACAATCACATTCTCACAAAGCCTAAAAAATGGTATTTTTCGGCATCTTGACTGCCATTATGGAGACCCACTGATCTCTAATTCTCAAAGGCTGTACCATGCGCAGTACAGTCCACAATGGCCTTGCCCATGGGACATCCTATGGCGCTCGTCGAGCGCCATAGGAGTGTGTGTGCCACTGCCATAAAAAAAAAAAAAAAAAAAAAAAAAAACCAGTATACCACTGGGTTGCTATACTCATGCCTTATTCTCATATAAGGATTAAACGGCACTAGTCTGCCAATTTACTTAAGTTTTCACAAGGCTGTATCCCGTACGTGGACCTTAGCTTACTTATGCCACCAGTATAGCATATTTACTAATCATTCATGCGTGTACCAATAAGCCGCATTCACAAGGCATTCATGTAATGCCATATGCACTAACTGCATACCAGAGTCAAACCACTACATTCCAATCATTCTTGTTTGCAAGAAATTGAACTACATTGTAAATAGAAGCTAGCCATAGATCTAGTGTTTTTCAAAGTGACTTTCCCCCAGTGTTAAAACATAACCTCCTGAACATTGAACGTTTCTCGTCAATGGTGTTCATAGTGTACATATTAGCTTATAGGTGGACTCTAAGGTAATATTTATCCTGTTATTATTGCTTGTATATTGTTGTATTTTATATCCAAGCTAAATCAGCTAACATAGTTGATAAGTAGCTGTTCCGCAGGAACTCTAACAGACATTTAACTGTACATAGCTTCAAGGTTATGTTTATAAACATATTAGTGTAGTATTACAACTGTTTACGCAATGCTTTAGTTTTTAAGAGTATTATTTATGTCATATTTTTCAAGGTCGAAATTTGCCTCGACCCTCGACTCATATTGTTCATATCGTAGCACTGACTACGTACAATTATTCAGTGTTTATATTTTGTGTATTTATGAGCTTCTAGTTATTTTCAAGTAAAGTAACTTATTAAAATATTCTTATAATGCTAAAGCTTTTTGTTTTATGTACAAAATGACTTTAGAACTAGCCCTATGGTAAATTTCAGTGCCTAAGTGCACATCTCTTTTTGTTCAGAAAATCGACCAAGATCGACTCTGAAACAATACTAGGTTGCGACCGTGTTTCGCTTATATTTTGATATTTTTTAGAAATGTAATAATTAAACCATTATTACACAAAATCATACACACAACCTAGTGTTTTTTCACAAACAAAAAGACATATTATAATACATTTGGCCGATGGTGATTTAGTAAAACCCGTGTGCTTTATGGCATTGACCCAAGAATCGTGAATTAGAGTTTTTAGTATAATTTTTAAATAATTATTACAATCAACAAATACTTACATTATACTTACTTATATACTAAAAATAGGTAATTAAGAACAAAAATAATAAATATAATAGGCATAAATAACTATATATGTATGTGGGACACAAGAATCGTAACAGAGTTTACGATTCTTGAGTGATTGCACTAAAAAACGTAAAAAAAATGTATACACAATTTAATATTATATATGTAGATAAGCAGCAAGCACAAGCACACAAGCTTTATTCAAGCGCAAAAACACGGTTGATGATCACTCAAGCGCACCAACTTTAAAAGTATCTGCTAAAGCTCAAAATCACTGTTTTTCAAAGTTTTTTTTACAGAAATACAATGAACACCACCCGACAAACGAATTAAAATTATTATAATTGTTCAAATAACATGGAACAAAACGATTTTATAAGTCTTAAAATGCACTGTCAGAATAGAAACAATCCGGTCGAGGACTGCGACTCACGTCACAAGCAAACACGTGCGATCGATATTTTGGCGAACATATGCCTTATGGGATTGAGCATTCCTGTTAGAGTTTACGATTCTTGGGTAAGGGTAGCATTCTTTCTCTGTTCAGCTCTACGCCCTCTACGGGATCGCTGTTGCACCAAACGGAATGAATTGGCGACATAGAGCGAGCGCGAGTTCACTCGATCTATTGTATGTTTGTAAAAAGTTTTTTCTTCGTTTTAGGCATACCTTGGGTTAATTTCAGTTAGTTTTTGTTGGTTGCGCACCCGTAGCGAGTGAAGCCAAGAGTGAAGTGAAATATTAGACATTCTAAAATAGAAAGCAAGGGCTCTAAGTTCGGCCTTATGCATCTTGTGAACTATCCGCTCCTGTTTGCGGAAAATTGTTAATAAATGGCGAATCAGAAGGGATATATTTTGCTTGTCCGCCATCTCTAAGGTTTTAATATAATTTACATGAAAGCCTGATAATTTTGGCTTAGTCATCACATAATTTCATTTCATGTCATCGGCAACACTGCTCGCCAGGTGGAGCGCGCCTGAAGAACTTTCACTTCAATACTAAATAAGGGTGGTTTCTCCATGCATTGGTTAAAATATTCGTCTGTTTATTGGTTGGATTGCCAAGTATCTAAATTTTACAAGAAATTTTACGTTTTGCGTTCTTTTTTTATTCTGAAATAATAATTTTGGATGGAATATAGAGAGAATTCCGAAAATGTGCATTAGCAGCGCTCAATTAGAGGGACCTAAAGATACCGAAAAATGTACTATGTCCTTGACAGAAATATTACAAATTGAACTTTTATTTTTTTAACCTTTCTTTTCTAAACTTTTGCCCCCGGTTTCGACACCTTTTATTTTTTTTCCTTTTTTTTTCAACTTTTTTTTTATTATTTTTTTTTCTTTATTTCGTTTTATACTTTTATTAACTTTATAAAATTTTTTTTCTTCATTTGGTTTTATAATGCTTTTATTAACTTTCCGGACAATCTTTTGTTTTTCCTATTAGTTTTTTTTCTTATTTTGTTTTATAATATTTTTATTAACTTTCCGAAATGGTTTTTACGTTTTTTCAATTTTTTACAATTTTTCAAAAATGTTTATTGTTTTTCATAAAGTAATTTCTTTCTTCCCTTTCTGCCATCCCCGACCTCGTAGTTGGACTGCTTCGCCTCTTTTCGTCGAATACCACATTTCTCTAATTTTTTTTTATTATTTTTTTCTTATTTCGTTTTGTAATATTTTTATTAACTTTCCGAATAATTTTTTACTTTTTTTTTCAACTCTTTCCCATTTTTTCGAAAATATTTGGTTATCCGAACAATATTTCTTCCCAGATTCCTCCCAGATTTTTGATCCGAGGCTCCGTTGCAAAAATATCGGCAAAAAACGTTTTTTTTTTTTAAATCCTCCCCTTAATAAATAAAAATTTCGACCCCGTAGCACTTCCCGTCTTCCCGAAATTAATGATTTTAGTTTTTTCTTCACCCTAATATGCCATTGTGTTGAATTAGCTAAATACAGGCAGTTATGATACTAGATGGCGCAGCTATTATAATAAACAACCCCGAATTACATTGCCGGAAATATCGATACTACCCACACATTCCTAGTGTTTTGGACTTAATAGCCGCGTTCGCTTTTGTCATATTTTTCCTCGATTTGCTCTAACATTTTGATAGGCACGTGACTTGGATTTTCCTTTTAAGTACACAGAACTCGTGACTGTCAAATACGAACGCGGCTCCAGTCTTTCGGTGTCGGTTGGCGATATTTCAGTTCGTAGTGCACTTGTGAATGCATGCGATTTAAAGACCTGCAATTGGCAAGTATATGGCCCTCCGCTCGCTTCGCTCGCTCCAAGAAAAGGAAACTAACCAAGTGCTACCCAAGACATACGTAAAAGAGAAAAACTGTTTACTTAAAAAAAAAACAAAATTGACGGGATTTGAACCCGGGTCGCCGAAGGGAAGACTAACCATGCAGACCTCTAGACCATCAATGAATATTCAAATGACTGGTTGCATCGCGAAGAGATGTGTTACCTCACGTAGCTAGCCAATCACGCGCCTCTCATTCACAAGTGCACTATGAACTGAAATCTCGCTGCCGGTTGTCGGTGCATATATGGAGATCGGTGGTGCATATATGACACTACTTGTCTATTTCGCTTCTTCTTTTTATATTATATTATATTGGGGCTTTCTTGAATTTACCGTTGAGGCGCTTTCTTGAATTCACCGGGTTAATGTCGTCGTTGCTTATTTCTTATAAAAGAGAGTAAAAGAAATGTCAGCTTCAATACGTCTATAATAATTGAATTAATTTGCTGATTTCTTTTAAGTCTAGCATTTTCAATATCCAATTCATTAAATGGCATGCCACTAATCTATTGTTTGAGATTCGTCTGGTATTTCTGGGAATTCTCGAAATTTGCATTGAAATGTTCGTATTTAAAATTTTAGAAAAGTTAAATTTCAAGATTAATTTGCCCAGATCCTCAGAAATGTTTGTCAGCTTGATGAACACTTTTCCGTAAATTTGCCAATTTTTTTTTCACGTACAAATTTCCAAAGTTCGCATTTCGCACATGTGAGATATACTATCAGAGACATTGTTTTCATATCAACCAATGCATTTCCTGCCTATGGAATATGGCAAGAATACCAGACCTGAAGATTACTTATGCCATCTAAACCCAACGAAATAATCAACATATTACATACTTCAAATTATTTATTTTTATATATTTTTTTCAACAACACTCAACCGCTGCAATATCAAATTCTTTCTTAGTTAGCTGAAAATATCGACGTGCTTTCTTCCCCTCGACCTTCACATCGTGCCATTTGCCTTATTTCAGACTGAAAAAGGAAACGAATTTCAGAATTCCGCACAGCTATTTGAAATTGAACCAAAACTACGTTTCTAATTTAATGTTATTTTGCTTACCAATAAATATTGACAAATCCCATTGGCCGACGTCTTGAAGTATATCTCGGGAATAGAATACACTGCGTGTCCACTCCGTTTTCCTCCGGACGGTTCCCAATTTCTGGAAAATGTCACTTGCGAGTAGCATTGCGAAACTACTAGGAGAATGATGGAAAAGACGACTACAAGTACACTGCAAAAATTAAAAATACAATTTAGAGGTTATATCAGAGTATTTTTCGCATATTTAGTTGTCTAATACAAACAGCAACAACAAATTTAGATTACTTTATTTGGGGAGTTTTGTAGTCAAAATAATTAGAATTGATCAATACGCTAAAGTCAGTAAAGTGTGAAACCTGTTTTTACCCAACGGCTGAGGTTTGGGTCGGTGACAGTGACAGTGCTGCAAACTTAAAATTTAGGCAAGTAAAATAAATCACCAGCTTTTAAACAAACGGTCCGGAAATTGACACTGTTCCAAGAAGTGATATAATCGCGATACCAAACTAAGAAATTGAAAAAAACAGTCTGATGACATATAAAAACCACCGATTTTGCACGAGAAAAATATACTAGATATAGTGTAGTTTAACCCGTAAACTTTGGACGATTTTTGCGGCTCAAAAATGGTGCACCCAAAAATCTCTTTGGCTTACACTAATCTATAAAACATAAGGATTTTATATATCATCAGACCCTTCACTCGTTTTAGAAAAATGGCGTAAAAATTGCAGCAGCTAGGAATTAAATTATATGTCTCACTACCTTGTTCGAAAACTATGACGTCATAGAGAGAGTTTGGATTCCCTCCGGAAGCTGGAACTAATTTAAACGTAATCAGTCGCATTATAAGATCCTTTACACAAATAGTACACTATATAAAAATCGACCTCTCCTTTTGGTGGATCCGCATGGCCCTCCGCTCGCTTCGCTCGCTACGGGGGCTCAAGAAAAGGAAACTAACCAGGTGCTAACCCAAACTAACCCAAGACATACCCAAAATCAAGACAAAACTGTTTAGAAACATAATCTTAAGAAAAAATAAAAAAAAGCAACGGGGTTTGAACCCGGGCCGCCTAGGTGAGACCCAGCTATCTAAACCTCTACACCACGAGAGCTCTTGACAGAAATTGATTGCAACACGAAGACATATCGTAATACGAGATGGATTGACCAATAGGAGAGGTCGATTTTTACATAGTGCACTATTTATGTAAAGTATCTTAAAACGCTAATCAGTCATTAACTATAATCTAGCAACCTTTAATCAGGACAGCGACATGCGACAAATACAGATCTAAGTAATAATTTAAATGTTTTACCTGCTAAAATAGAACAAAACATGCCCTCATCCACCTACCAAATTATAAACAATAATTTGAACGGTTTTAAACCATAGCTGACTAAAATACCTAATTATCGTGGTATTACCAAAATTTAGCAACGTCAAATTGGGTCGTCTAAGGGCCACTACTTTGAACTTCCATTAGTCACTTTGAATAATCGTTAAATCAATCAGTGTTTTGAAGGTGTCAATGCCAGTATGACATCAAATAAAAGAGGTGTGATACTCAAAACACTAATTAATTTACCAACTACGAATTGCCCTCAATGTATTAATGCCGGAACCTGATCCACTACCTCTAATAAAATGTATTTTCCTATTTAAAAATGTTTTAATATATATTAGGTATATACGAATATAATATAACCCAAACCAACTCAAGCAATGAAACAATGAATTTATTTTGAGCAAAAGTCTGGGCCATTAAAATTAAGGGCCACTACTTTGAACTCCGATTAAATTAATCACTGTCTTGAACGTGTCAATGTCAGTATGGCATCATTAATACATATGTGACATTCAAAACAATGGTATGATATGATGACTGCTTATACCAGTGACTGATCGGAGTTCAAAGTACAGGAGGCTTGAGCTGACAAGCATTTCCTATCATGAATGAACATACAATTTATTTCTAACACAAATAAAAGGCACATCTTACCTGAAGTTTCTGGCCATTTCTCTCGAAGATATCTAACGTATTTCGCGTGAGGTAGGAGACTGAATAGAGTATTCTATAAAATCCGATTTTTATAGTCCAGGGCTCTTACTTTTTATTTTCCACGTCAGCAAATATTTGGAAATTTACATAGACGAGAATTATCAAAGGAGTCTAATTTTTACAGGTCAACTGATTCGTTACGTTTGATTTGTTTCTGAAAACTTTTTGGTTTGTCATGCATATTCATGGCAAACATTTTCCTTTCCGATCTCTTTACATTGTAATGGGTTGTGACACTAGGGGATACTTACAATATTCGATGTTTCTTTGATTCCTTATATAAAAGTATACTTTTGATACGCTTTCGAAAATATTAATGGCATTTTTACTGAAAATATAACCCAAACTAACGTTTACATTCGACTAATAAATTAGTTAAATGAAGAGTAAAGGCTGTGTGCATGTACGGAACATAGTAATGAAACAATCTTTGTATATCATGCAAAATTTGAAATCTGTATATTATGAAATTTTGCATGATATACAAAGATTGTTTCATTACCCCAGATAAACCCACACCAGATGCAAAAGATTGGCAAATTCCTCGCCAGCTAACTTTAACCTTGACGTGGGGGTTATACGCGGCCTGCACCAAATAATCTCGGTATGATTATAGAATTGTTCTTCAAAATTAAAATAGTTGGTCCGCACCAATTAAATGAAAACGTGTTTTGTTGGTGGACTGGTTCAGGAAAAATAAAAATTTGCAATAGCCATTCACTTTCTTTTTTCCCAACAGGCGGTCATGGAAATCTTGTGTTATTATGGCTGCTCTGACTTTTTTACAGAAATTCCCTTAATACGCTTTATTGTATGCCGATTTAAGGATATTTTAACATTCAAAATGTTTCTATTATCCTAATATAGGGCCTCAAATAGTGAAAAAGTACATGCTACATTTGCCATTGTCATTATTGTAGTATTGTCATACGCGTGAGAGATCGTGTTAGTTTGTTTATTTAAACTTAAAT
>MU184349.1:112198-123129 GCA_016904865.1 Pissodes strobi | reverse complement strand
TTAGTTTGTTTATTTAAACTTAAATTTGATCATAAGGTATCGGAATCGGTTCAAATGACTAAAATACATTGGAACTAACTGAAACTAACCGAAAGTTTATTGAACGACTAACCAAAACTAGCCAAAAGTAACTAAAAGCGCCAAAACGGGCCAAAACTTATCGGAACAGGTTACAAACATTAAAATAAATTAAAACTAGCCAAAACGAGCCACATTTTAAGGACTAGCCAAAACTAACCAAAAACATTAAATTTTATTAAAACATATCGGAACCGATTCAAACGACTAATATAAATTGGAACTAGCTAAAAGTAACCGAAAGTTGGTTGAATAACTAACCAAATCTAACCAAAAGCAAATAAAAGCACCCAAACGGGCTAAAATGTATCGGAACAGATTCAAAATGTTAAAGTAAGTTAAAACGAACCCAAATTAACCGAATATTGGCGACTAACCAAAAACATTAAGATTAGTTATAACGTATCGGAACTGGTTCAAATGACTAAAATAATTTAAAACTAACTGAAATCACCCGAAAATCTATTGAACGACTAACCAAAAGTATCCAAAAGCACCAAAAAGGGCTAAAACGTATCGGCACAGATTAAAAATATTAGATTAGGGTAATTCCGGTAGAGACGGCCCTCTGGGTTAGATGGCCCATTTAGATATTTTCTACATCGTGACTCTCCAATTGATGAAACGTAGACAGCGTGATTAAAACGCATGGTGTAGTTCGTGGTTATAGTTTCGTGTGTTTTCATTAAGAAACGGGTAAGTTATAAGTTTTTTTATTATTCGAAAGTTAAAACATTTTAAATAGTTTAAAACAAGTTGAAATTTTGGAGTTCTGACTTGTTTCCTTTTTAGTTATTTACATAAATTTAATTCATTAGGATGTTGAGGTTATGTTTATATAGGCATGGAGCTGCGTTTACATCGGCTTACAAAATTATCAAGTGAGTCATCTCACCCGCACAGGGATAGATGGCCCAGTAATGTTGTGGTATAGATGGCTCGTGAGCCATCTGTCCCATATGAGAAAAATTATAATAATAATTTTTTATTTATTTAAAAAAGTTGGCTCAGCTAAATAAGGAAGCAAAAAGAATAGTTACAAAAAAAATTTAGAAAAGAAGTCACAGAAAATGAAAGCAAAATATTCCTCAACAGATGAAGATACCGACTTCGAGCTTCAAGCATCCGGAGTTAGCCCTTTAGAAGAGGAAGATACAGAATGTGTAGGGCGCGGTGAACCCTACAAAACAACGATGAAAAATGATGACTGGATTGAATGTGTACATTGCAAAAGTTGGCGTCACAAAATTTGCTCAAACTTTGTTAATATATGTAACCCCTGTGGTAGGGTTTTACGCAAGAAAAAAATGAATAAGGGACAATTATAACTGAGCTATCTATCCCATACCCACTGGGCCATCTAACTCTTAAGTACCGGGTGAGTTGGCCCAGGTATTTATTTTGACTTTTATTTATTTTATTTTTTGAAAAAACTGTTTTTATTTTTGGCAGAAACTGTTTATTATTTTATGTACACTCATGTTTGAAACATGAATAAATAAGTTTAATAAATAAAGTACAAAAAAAGGCTAATTTTCAGTTAGTTTTAATTTATTTTAGTCATTTGAACCAGTTCCGATACGTTATACTTTAGTGTTTTTGGTTAGTCACCAAAATTCGGTTAGTTTGTATTAGTTTTAACTTACTGCCATGGTTTAATTCTGTTTCGATACGTTTTAGCCCGTTTTGGTGCTTTTAGTTACTTTTGGTTACTTTCAGTTAGTTCCAATTTATTTTATTCAATTGACCAGGTTCTGATATGTTATAACCAATTTAAACGTTTTTGGTTAATTTTAGTTAGTTGTCAAAATTCGGTTAATTTGGGTTAGTTAATTATTTTAATACTTTTTATCAGTTCCGATAGCTCTAGCCCTTTTTGGTGTTTATGGTTACTTTTGATTAGTTTTGGTTAGTCATTCAATCAGCTTTCGGTTAGTTTTAGTTAGTTCTAATTTATTTCAGTCATTTGAACCAGATCCGATACGTTATAACCAATTTTAATATTTTAGTTCATTTTAGTTAGACGCCAAAATTCGGTTAATTTGGGTTAGTTACTTATTTTAATACCTTTAATCAGTTCCGATACGTTTTAGCCCTTTTTGGTGTTTATGGTTAATTTTGATTAGTTTTGGTTAGTCATTCAATCAGTTTTCGGTTAGTTTTAGTTAGTTTTAATTTATTTCAGTCATTTGAACCGGATCCGATAGGCCATAACCAATTTTAATGTTTTGGTTAATTTTAGCTAGTCGCCAAAATTCGGTTAATTAAAGTTAGTTTCAACTTACCTTTATTTTTTTAATATGTTCCGATATGTCTTAGCCCTTTCTGGTGCTTTTGGTTAGTGTTGGTTAGTCGTTCAATTAACTGTCAATTAATTTCAGTTGGTATTAATTTTTTTTAATCATTTTAACCAGTTCCGATACGTTATAAACGATTTTAGTGTTTTTGGTTATTTTTGGTTAGTCACTAAAATTCGGTTAATTTGGGTTAGTTTTAATCTATTTCGATACGTTTTAGCCCGATTTGATGCTTTTACTTACTTTTGGTTAGTCGTTCAATCAACTTTAGGTAAAATTCAGTTAGTTCCAATTTATTTTAGTCATTTGAACCCGTACCGAGACGTTATAAGCATTTTTAATGTTTTTGGTTAGTTTTGGTTAGTCACCAAAATTCGGTTAATTTCGGGTTAGTTTGAACTTAGTTCAATATTTTTAATCTATTTCGATGCGTTTTAGCCCGTTTTGGTGCTTTTGGTTACTTTTGGTTAGTTAGTCGTTCAATCAACTTTCGTTAAAGTTCAGTTAGTGTTATTATATTTTAGTCATTTCAACCGGTTCCGGTACATTATAGGCAATTTTAATGTGTCTGCTTAGTCGCCAAAATTCGGTTAATTTAGGTTAGTTTTAACTTAACATTTGTAATGTGCTCTGATAAGTTTTAGCCCGTTTTGGTGCTTTTAGTTACCTTTGGTTAGTCATTCAATCAACTTTCGATTACTTTCAGTTAGTTCTAAATTATTTTAGTCACTTGAACCAGTTCCGATACGTTATAATCAAATTTAATGTTTGTGGTTTGTTTTCGTTAGTCGCTAAAATTCGGTTCGTTTTGGTTAATTTTAACTTACTTTAATTTTTGTAACTTGTTCCGATAGGTTTTAGCCCGTTTTCGCGTTTAGTTAGTTTTGGTTAGTGATCCAATCAACTTTCGGTTAGTTTCAGTTAGTTCCAATTTTTTTAGTTATTTGAACCAATTCCGACACGTTATAATCAAATTTAATATTTTCGGTTAGTTTTGGTTAGTCGCCAAAATTCGGTTTGTTTTGATTAGTTTTAACTTACTTCAATTTTTGTAACCTGTTCCGATACGTTTTAGCCCGTTTTGGTGCTTTTGGTTAGTTTTGGTTAGTCGTTTAATAAACTTTCGGTAAGTTTCAGTTAGTTCCAATTCATTTTAGTCATTTGAACCGATTCCGATACGTTATAATCAAATTTAGGTTTAAATAAACAAACTAACACGATCTCTCACGCCTATGACGTCATGAATGTGGCAAATGTAGCATGCACTTGTTCACGATTTGAGGCCCGATACTAGGAAAACAGAAACATTTTCAATGTTAAAATGCATTTTTAGATTGTCAGACATGCAGAATAGATTGGTTAAAACATAAGTTAATAATATAAAAATTTCCCATATGTGGCCAATATGCTGGCGGACACTGTATAACATTAGTTGGATTTAAAAAAAAATAGCTATAACATTGTATCTGCCAGTTTTCAAATTTAATTGAATTTCGTGCTCATTCGATTTTAGAATATGCAATAATTTTGGAAATAAGTGTGCTGGAATGTGCATTAAACAACATTTATACATACATTTCAGGATCGCGGGGTAATTTAAATAATGATTTTTCGCCACCGCTTCTAGTAGAACAATTCAAATAAAGGCACTTATAACCAGGCATTTTTTAAAAAAATAAAATAAAGATTAATTATTTTTCGTAACACTCTCGGACTAAACCAAAAGACTCGCGTGGCTCGCGTTTAGAATCACACTAGAGCTTGCCCTGACTATTTCTTGGGGTGGCTGGCCATCCAAAGAGGCGGAGCTTTAAACGAATTCTTGTTTCATGCGTTAGGTGGGAGGTTTCGCATCTGGTGTGGGTTTATCTGAGTCATTACTATAATAAATTAGTATTGAAGAGATTTTAATTGAAGCGTCTTATGTTAAACAGCGCATGCGCAAGTATACAAAAATAACCGCCTACGTCTTTATAACCAATAGCGTTATATTTTATTTGAATCTGATTGACGTAAAATTGACAGAATTTGTGACAGCCATTCAGATTGGCTTTACAAGTAGACGTTTCCCGTACCACATCAGAGGGCTTCAGAGTTGTGCGCGCATTACATTGTTGACAAACACCATATCCTTCGAGTCCAGCGAATTGCTGTCAACTGGTCTCGTAGCTCAGTGGTTGGATGTTGTGTCTGCGATACGGTGGACCGGGTTCGATTCCAGTGGCAATTATTTTTAATATTATGTGTAAAAAGTTCTTTTCTTCATTTTGGGCATGCCTTGGGCAAGCTTTGGTTCGTTTCTGCTGGTTGCCCCCAGTAGCAAGCGAAGCGAGCGGAGGGCCATGCGTGAAGTGTAATTTTAGACATTTTGTCAACATTGTGATGCGCGCGCAACTCTGAAGCCCTCTGATGTGGTACGGGCAACGTCTTATTTGCATATGTCTAATGCAAAAAGTATGCTTTTCACACAGCGTATGAAAAGATGTAATGGTTTTGTAATATCAAATGAATAAATGGCAAAATACGACGTAAAATATTAGAATAGTTGCCGTTGTAGGAAATGTATAGTGTGCTACTCCTGTGAAAATAACAATTTTTTACTTCTTATTGTACCTACAATATGCTACTGGCATGGAGACCCTTTTAATCTAGGGGCAATTTCAATTTTCAACCTTTTAAGTACGAAATGATATTTCCTGCATTCCAGGAAATTTTGAAAAAATACTGAATTTTTTCGTAGTATAGTCAATAAATTTAGTATTTTCCCCTTCAATCAACCTAATTAACCCTAAGTTAAACGTTGGTTAGAATCAATTTTTAAAATATATTTAGCAGAGGTTGGCAACACTGTCGTGACATCATACAGATTAGGGAAAAATTGTAAAATGTGGGTTAAAACAATTAAACTTAGCTAGCAAACAAAAAAGTGGGTTATGCCGCGAACTTAATCTCAATATCGCTTTCTATTTATGTAATTTTCTTGAACGCGCTTTTAAATATCTGCTTTTAACGTTTGAAATGTGGTATCCACGACACGACGATTTAGGTTATGATGTAAACATTTAGAGCTAGCTCTAGCACGGCACCTAATGAGCCTTCAATTTACCGATGTCTTTGCGGTGTAATGAATTGTCTGCAAGTTCCCTGGTGGTTCAGTGGTTAGATGCTGGCCCTGTAGGTTAAAAAAAATTAAGATTGTTTGCAAAAAGTATTTTTTCTTTATTTTGGGCATGCTTTGGGTTAGTTTTGGCTAGTTGCTGTTCTTTGAACCCGGTAGCAAGTGGAGGGTCATGCATGAAGTGAAATAATACATTAGGCTCATTAGGTGCCGTGCTAGGGCTAGCTCCAAGTTGATGTAAACAGAGCTATAATTTGTATCTATATGAGAGCCTAGGCCAATAAAGGTTGGCAAAAAGAAGATTGGCGATGGCACTTCCGGTTCTGCTGTTGAAGGACGAATACGTTGGAAACGGATTACAAAATTCGGCACGGGTAGTGGAAGCTTATTGCTTAGAAAACGTGCTCTAATCCTTCGGGGGGAGTTTTGGAAAGTCGTGCCGGCTGGAAAGTGTAAGGGGTGGGTCGTGTAGTAGAGGGCGATGCCTACTAGGACTCCAGGGTTATTTTCGTACACGGTAGTGTGATCTGTGGGCGGTTGGTGTCTCTGACAGAAACTGGTTATACCTACAGTGTGCAAAACCTCCTTGCATAGGAACCCAGTCGTGCAATTCATTAGCTTATATTTGTATAACGCTCAGGAGTCACCA
Organism: Pissodes strobi; assembly: GCA_016904865.1. Taxonomy (NCBI): domain Eukaryota; kingdom Metazoa; phylum Arthropoda; class Insecta; order Coleoptera; family Curculionidae; genus Pissodes; species Pissodes strobi. The sequence continues at coordinate 116,987 of MU184349.1, read as the reverse complement.
GGGGCACAGACCCGTCTTACTGGAGGTTCCCACCGAATACAGGGCCCTTCAAACTGAACTAAGGTGTAACACAAGAGTGTGCTGGCAAATTGCCTCGTAGCAGTGCCATCCAACCCCCGTGAATGGGGAGTCAACAAATAAGATAAGATAACTGGCTATGGCCAAGATTAGGACGCCGCACCCATATTGCCAGTTCAGTTCAATCAGTGATCATTTGAGTTTACCCAGTGTCCTGCAGAATTGATCCTCACAATATCTTCAACTGATGCCTTTTGACGTGAATTAACTTTAAATACATGTTAGCTGTTATTACGGTTCATTTGTCGCACTGCTCAACATCAGTTGAGAATGGGCATTATAGCCTTTTTCTTGATTTTGGGCAAGCTTTTTTCTTGATTTTGGGCATGCCTTGGGTTAGTTTGGATCAGTTTTTGTTGATTGCGTTTCATGGAGCGAGCGGGGGTCATACATGAAGTGGATTATTAGTGGAATGATATAAATTTACATACATCCTACCCAATAAAATATGTCAGTGTATTTCTATCTCTATATTTCTTATCTTGAAAGAGAATATATTGTTCATAAAATGAAAACGTAGGTAGATTACATTTTTCACGTTTTATCTTAAGCATCCCTCAACTGGCAACATTACGTTACATATGATTTATTACGTAACTTACCTAAAAGCGCTATTACCTTTTATCTTGTTTGAAAGCGTTATTGTTACTGACAAATAATTGCAAAAGAATTCTTTGCCTATATATATATTGTTTATATATATATATGCCTGTACGTTCCTCCGTAGGCCATGCATTTACAATAGACTCCATCCGGCGTTGCCATATCTAGCGCTATTTTATAACTGGTTCATATATATTTGGAAGCCAAAACAAATGCCGTTTAGATTTCAAAATAATTTCAGCTCTAACCTCATGTCAAGAACATCTTTAGCTTTGTCATGGGCATAAGAAAAGACAGAGGACACAGTCATTATCTTAACTGTGTTTTAGGTTAGGAAACTAAGGAAACTGTCAGTTGTCAGTGTATTTTGAATTTGAAAGAATGACTAAATGTAGCGCTAATGTTAAAAATGCAATTTTGTTGTTGATTTCGGGCATGCCATGGGTTAGTTTTGTTTGGTTGCGCCTCTGGAGCGAGCTAAGCGAGAGGAGGGCCATGCCTACAACCATTTTTTACTATTTATTTTTTGCCATTGTGCAATCACCAACGTAAACGATTGAGGTTAGGATTTAACATTTGCGCTACATTTAGCCGCTTCTGAATTTGACACATATACAACTAAACAAAAACAAATTAGCAAAACCAAAAATAATAAACAAATCACGGCTAGGAATAGTGAAAAGATCCAAGAGAAATAAAATTCCAACTATTAAAAGTACCAGGGCAATTCCCACAATTAAATCGTCTTTTTATAGTAAAAAGAATTCAAAGTAATGAATTCCTTAAAAGCGTTTCAAGCAGCAGTAAGAGAAATCAGCAAAAGGGCTTATATAATACTTCTAATCTAATCTTCAAATTTTAGAGAAAATTCCTTCCAAAAACAACGAATTTTAGCGTTTTTACAAGACCGAGTAGTTCTGATGTCGTTATTGATCCACCGGAAGAGCCAATTTTCAACATACCAAGACCCAAAAACAGAGAAAATGAAGATTTAGAACGACGTAAAGCAAGGTTTGTTAATAGTCTATGCACATTAGGTGTGCTCTTTAAAAACGAATAAGTACCTTATTTTTAGATTAGTGTATCAATCAAGGAAAAGAGGCATGCTTGAAAATGATCTTTTGCTCAGTACGTTTGTTGCCAAACATCTGGATAAGTTCACACCTGAACAGATTGATAGTTACGATAAGTGAGTACAAGTAGTATAATTCAACCATAATTAAGGACAGCATTCTCATAATTTTATTATTTTGAAAACCAACAATAATATTAAATTGCAGCAATTATTGTCCCTAGGGTTTCGTGGCTACAAAATACACAGTGTTTTCAATTTAGTAATCAACAAATGGGTATAAAATTGAATACAACTTGAATATTACCAGATCGAGCACTAAGAAGAACACAGTTTTGAAAATTTTTTGATTAAATATAATGGTAGAACTGAAATATTAAATTAAATTAACAGTTACTTTATAAATAACTCATATCCCATCTTTACATCGAATAAGAGAAAAATTTAGTATTCTTGAACCCGGTTATCGGCTTGGATCTTAAACATAAAAAGTCTGTGGGTGAAGAGAAGGTGTCTGTATCTGTAATGAGGAAAGTGGCCGGTTCTCTCTCGCAAGGGCAGTTTTCCAAGCAAGCTTAAAACAGCTTGTGTATGGGCAACACATGAAAAGGGCAAAGAAAAAAATTCCCAAACCACCTCTCTTCTGGCCAATGCTGGTGAAGTCTTTGAAAAGGTTATATCTGATAGACATGCCATTGTTCCAAAAACATCCACTAATTACTGATAAGTTTTAAGTTCATTAAACAACAAATCAAATGAGACTGATGTGTACGGACCTATCTAAGGCGTTCGATTCTGTAAATCACGGATGGCTGTAGCATAATATTATATTTATTGACCAAATCTAATTCGGCCATGATACAATCAAGGGTATTTGACGTTTTAGTTAACTTTAACATATTATTTTTGGCTCGTTTGGAATAGAAATACAAATTTAGGGAGTTTCATAAATTATTAGTATAAGTAGAAATCAGAAAAATAAAATAATGTTAATTTCATGCATCCCTCATTGCGGCCAGAATTTCGAATGGGCTATTGCACTTTGTAGCTGCTTGAAGCACTATTGTTATTTATGTATTTTATTATTCATATAATATTGAGGAGCGCCAATTTTTTTGAACACAGCAGAAGTGAAGCTAAATTCTAGAAATCAGGAACCTACCCTTGTGAGAAATTCATTATTGTTTGTGAGAACTTTTAACTTTTAAGGTTATACTTAACACTTTTCTAAAGATTGATATTCGCATACTTTGTTCACTTCGTGAGCTGATCACATGGAGCTTGGGGTTCATTTATTTATTTAAACGATAATTGTTGGCGGATATCTGTAATACTTTTGCAGGTTGATCAATGGACCATCCAATGACTGGGATATCTACTACTGGGCTTCGGAAGTGAAGGAAATTCCTAACGAGTACAACACGGAAGTAATGGGACTGCTGAAACTTCACTGCAAAAATTTAAACAAGGAATCAAGAATTAGACAACCAGACTTATAATGAGACCAGGTCTATTAAGTATTTTTATGTAAAATGAAGGTATTATGACTGAATAAGTTATTGCAAATCTTTGTAGCATTTAATAATATGGTTTTAATCTAGTCAATATTGTTAGAAATTTAGATTGTGAATAAATCGTTTGCTATTTCAAGGGGGTACTTTAATTTGTCATACCATAACTTTAACAAGGCAATTACTAGAATCTAAAAAAATAGCCTTCGTTAGTTCGACGTGAGAAACGTTTTATAAATAAATAAATAAATAGCCATATATTTCCAAAAGGCTCAAGGGCCCAATGGCTTGAAGGTCATGGTTCAGATCTCGCTGAGGATAAGTGCTATCTTCCCTGAACATTAAATATTTCAAGAAGCGCCTCTGAACTGACTAGACTGAGTAAGCGTGGCAGTTGTATATAGGGGACCGAACAATGGAACCATAGTCCAATTTTGATCTCACGAAGGAGTAATACAAGAGCTTAAGGGTGGATAGGTTTGAAAAGTGTTTGCAAGTTCTCAGTATAAACCTCAATGCTCTAGAAGCGTTAGCCACCATCTGATCGATATGACTGGTGAAACAGAATTTCTCATCGAAAACGACACCTAGATCCCTCACCGTAGTGCACTTAATCAAGCTAGAGTCATTTATGGTGTAATTAAAAAGAGTTGGATTTTTAAATCGAGAGTAGGAAACAACATTTCACTTCAGTGCTGTGGAGACGGTGAATCGAAGCGGCAGCGTCTAGAAATTCTCTCCGTGAAACTAACCGGTTTGTGTTTAGATTCCTTTCCTTCTCGGTGAGTTTATATAAATCCTTATCAGATTCAAGTGTTAATTGAGTTTAACTAATGTTTGGGGGGATGGGTGACCCTCCTCATGACCCCGGAGGGGGTAATATGGCGTCATATGTTACAGTGGATAAAGGTAATCCATCGAAAAAAATTAAAAAAAACGAGGTTAAAAACCACAAAAAAGAAATTCCACAAACGGGTCAAACGACAGAACAGCAAGTCGACACTGACAAAAACAACTGGAATACATTTATTCACTCAGAACATACGGAAAATGATTTGTCGCAGGAACAAAATGATCAAAAGAAAGAAAAAATTATTAGATTTTATAAACAGAATGATATGGGGCCTTTCATTGTATATTTAGAGTCTACAGAGAAATCTGGAAATAATGTCGGTAGATTTAATCAGTTAAAATTGGCTAAGGAGGTTTTTGATTTAAAGCTAAAAGATATTAAAAAAATAGACAAAAAGGGGATTAACAGGATTGGGATAACCTTTTTTAACTTTAAGGCAGCTAATAACTTTGTACAAAATAAGCAATTGCTGGATAAAGGGTATAATATTTTTATACCTTACAACCTGGTGACATGCAAGGGCATTGTCAGATCAGTTCATGTAAGCATGTCTGAGAATGAAATACAAAGTGTATGTAATGCACCGGTCAAAATCTTAAATGTAGTTAGGTTAAATCGAAAACATTTTAGCGATGCAAGTAAAGTACCGGAATATATTCCAACTAACACCAT
>MU184349.1:72841-97198 GCA_016904865.1 Pissodes strobi | reverse complement strand
GATCTTTTTTGTATTATAAAAATCATTGTAGCATTTACAGTATTTCCTCACATCAGATTACCATATCGAAGGATCGAGTTAAAGTTTGCATGGTACACAGTCAGCAAGATAGGGAGATCAACATAATTCCTCAGCACACGCAGGAAATAGCAGCAGGCATTAAGTCTGTTAGATACATACTCAATCTCCTTCTCCCAGCCATGGTGACAATCTACGTACATGCCAAGGAATTTAGCCTCCGACGACAAAGGCACATCCCGAGAAAGCAACTCCACACTGACTGTCAAGGCAAGCTGCTGCAGATTGTCTTGTTCTAAAGAGTATGATATTTGACTTTTGAGCATTAAGTAACAGGCCATTGCTTTCAAACCATTGTTGAGCGGACCTCAAGCAGTCTGCTCCACGTGTTACAGCATCATCCACCGAGCTTCCCCCCACCACTATACTGGTGTCATCAGCATAGTTTACGGTGGTTACCATTTCATCTGACAACTTGCTTCCTAAGTCATTAATATAGTAAACGAACAGAAGGGGGCGCATAACACTGCCTTGCGGGACACCCATGGTTATCGTCCTATCATCCGAAAAATACTTACGCCCCTCCTTTTAGATTACAATAAGCTGAACCCGACCCTGCAAATAAGAGCGTACCCACCCCAATGGTTTACCTCTTATACCATATCTCTCCAGCTTTTCAAGCAAGACATTAAGCAATCAAAAGCCTTTGTTAGATCTAAAAATGAGCCTAGAGCTGTATGTACACTCTCAAAGCAGGCAATCTCATTTACAAAATCGTACAAAGCAGTCTCTATCGACTTTCTAGCCAAAAACCCGTGTTTATCAGGATTTATGAGTCAATATGCAGAAAAGAAACTCGTCAAACGGGTGCACATAGCTTTCTCGAATATTTTGGAAAAAGTCGGCAGCAAACTGATAGGACGATAGTTTTGTAGAAGTGTTGTATCTTCTTTTTTATATATGGGTTTAACTATGGTTAATATTAGGTTCTTAAGAAAAACGCCATGACTAAATGAATTATTTAGAATGTAAGATAAAGGGGATGATATTTCCTCTGCACAACCTTTTAATATATTTACTGAAATCTCATCATAGCCAGAACTTATTTTTATTTTTGAAGTTGTTAATGATGTCAATCATTTCCACGTCTGTTACTTGTGTGACGAACATAGAGTTAGGAAATTAGGAAATATTAGAAATATATTCTTTTCCCTTCAAATTTTCAACCAGGTTTGAGGTCAACCATGTATGTGTTTAAAACATTGCTTACTTCCTGTGGGCTACCCGGAATGTCAATGTCCTTGTGTCCTTGACATCGCAAGCATCATTTCTTACCTCGTTCACAATTTGCCATGTACACCCTGACTTGTTCTACTACCTAAAATCCTTTGAGAATAACAGTCCCTTCTAGCTTGCTTCAATACTTTATCATATGTCTCGTCATTTTTGCTAAGCACCAACAGAATATCCAGCTGACGGTTGCACTCAGCTACTGCTGGGGAATTGTAATAAGATTTATTTTTCTTTTTTACCCTAAAATTTTTTATAGGGAAACAATGATTAAATATTGGAATTAGCATATTCATAAACACAACCCACTGTTCTTCCACTTCAGACTCATCAACCCGATAGATCAACTGTCAGTCCTGCGCTGCAAGCATATGCCAAAAGTGTTGTCTTCCCTGTAGGCTGAAGATCCGACGGTTCAATGTAATAGACGTCCCAAGACCATCAAGCTGGAATGTCACTCTCTGGCCTGTATGATCCGAAATATGAGTGTGTAATACCTCTGCTGTAAAGTCATTACAGTTTGTAAAAATATTGTTTATACATGGCTGAGCACCATTGCAAAACCTTATATGTTCAAATATTGCAGGCAGAAGATCATAAGAACCCAACAGAGAAAGATATGCTGCCGGGTCACAATTATCCCTCAAGATAATGACATTAAAATCACCTGCCAAAAAAATTAAAACTGTATCATCTATAAGTGTGTTTAAAAGTACATCAATTTGGAGTTCTGTGTTTGGAGTTCTATATACAGAAAGAATCACAGTTCTGGCATTGTTTAAAATTAACTCCACCGCTTTACATTCAAACAAGAGATCCTCAAAAAGCTCCAATAAGTTGTTTCTCTTCTTCCAAGAAGTTCCATGGAGCACATACACAGCCGCCCCACCATGAAGACTTTCCCTCCGACAGTAGAAGGATGCAAGCTCAAAATCTGAAAGGTTATATGCCTTCAGCTCTTCCTCCTTTTTCCAATGCTCTGATAATCTTAGAGCAATAGGTTTGTGGTCCTCCATCAGAGCTTTTAGTTTATCCAGACAATTTCCGACAAAATGATTAAACATTTTTAAGCTTTCATAAATTTGAGAGTTTTTAGTAAATGTACTAGAAGGAATAAGTAATCGGAGCTTATTTGCTTGTCTAGTATTATAATGGCTGGCAGCCGCTAAGTCAGAGTTGAAAGGTCTGGATTTTTTAAGGTCAAACAAACTATCTGTAATATAAACAAACATAGGAGAGTTAGGATGCCTAATTCTTTAAAAAGAGCCCTACAAAATTCTCTAATCCCAACTTTACATATGTATCTTATTGCCCTCTTCTGAATAACAAAGACAGATGTAAAAAGACACTATCTCAAGTGACTCTCGATAAGCGAGAAGTTCAATAGAGTTAAGTCGTTTATGTAGAGAAGAAAAAGGAGGGGACCAAGCACAGATCCTTGAGTTACCCAATGATCATCACTCCTAAGCAAGTTAGAGACTTTATCATTACACTTAACTGCCTGACTTCTGTCCCCGAGATACAACTCAAACCACTTCATGATACCATCCCTAAAACCATAGTGAGAGAGCTTGTCAAGTAGTATTATATGATTGACGTAATCAAATGCTTTAGATAAATCACAGAATACCACTGCAACCACATCTCCATCATTCAAGCTTAAGTAGAGACTTTCCAAGAAGCGAAAAGTTGCATCGGAAGTGCTCTTTGCCTCCTGAAAACCAAATTGATTCTTACTTAAGATATTAGGCTTTCTGACTAGCATGACTTCAGGCACAAACAATATATTGCGTAGCTATATTGTTTGTGCTTCAGGTACTTTATTTGCTAGAACGTCAGTCAAACGATTATAAACCTAAGTTTCATGTTCGAAGGAAAGATAGGCACGATACGATAATTACAAAAAAGCCTTTTTGTAATAGCCCTTGCTTAGGATTAGATTATATTCCGAACTTTACAAAAAATATTATAAACAGAGGATTTATAGAAAGCGATCGGTATTGGCATCAAAACCGGCGCAATTAATATTAACAATCCAAGCCTGAAATATTGGAATATTTATAGATCCGTACCATAACATTTATTTTCGATTCAATATAATGTAGATTCGAAGTACAGCTAATGAAATTTCAAACCGACATAACTTGCCGTCCAGAGTTATTTTCGTAGGCACGTATGAGCGGTTCCAGACCGAAATAGATCCCGTTCTAGACGCCAGTTTACGAAATACAAACGAGAAACGAATGAAAGGAGAAGAGCATCAAATAGTCTGGATATTGTAAGACATTTATTTTATTTTATGAGTAAAGTAAATCTTACAAAAAATATATATGACTTCGGTTTTGTACAGGATCTTCCAGGAATCATTGAGTACCTAAATCCGAGTGCCTTTCGTTTATTCATTAATTTTATTCATTTAAGGGTAATGAAGAAAGGTACACTAAATTAGTATTGACATAAATTATCAACAAAGTCTTGGGATAAAGAAACCAATATAAGAAGTGGGCAGTCAAAGTGGTATGTCAAATCGGATATAAAAAATCTATATATTGTTGTATCCTAAACTCTGGCTTCCCGGGTATATTCGAAAATATTCTAGACGTTTATAATAGTCGCAGGAAAAATTTCCAGAATGTTTTCTAACGTTTAGACGCGAATTACCGAAAGCCAAGCTCCTGGCACTGAATGTTACAGGGACTTTCCAGACGTACATTTCATTAATTTTTATTATTTAGTGAAAATATAAAACGTCTAATTTATCGGCGTTTATAAATAATTCGATCGAATGGTCAGTTTTCTAGACTTACCCGATAGGAATAGTTTTTCGCTTTCAAGACACATTAATTTTAGTATTTTATCCTTTATGATTTATTTGACCAGTATTTGTCAGAAAATACAATTTTATAGAGTAGAAAGTATTATAGGATAATATTGTTTTTCATAATTTATAATACCTTGTTGACTGGTGAATTGATGACATATTTAACAGGTTTTTTTAGTCGTTGTTGCCAAAACTGAAAAGTCACTGTTATGCATATATTATTAAATATATGCTGTTATGCATACTGACTAGTGACAAATCAGCTGGACCATAATATCATAAAAATGTTCTGCAAAATATCTTTAAAGCAAAATTGGCAAGAAATGTTATAAACATTTTATATGTTTGATAATGTTTGGCAAAATGTTCAATTTCCAAACAGGAATTGGATTGGTTTTACTAATTTAACCTTCCAGTGGTACCAATATGAAAAGTTTTACATTTTAATATATTAGGGCCTTAAAGAGCCAAATAATTAATTTTTAGTATGCATTTTAGATTGTTATAAATTTTTTGATATAAATCTCTCCTTAAGGTTTTTAAAAAAGATTTTTTTTTGTATTTGTAAATAAATTTATGAAAGAAACATGCTTTATTTGATGACTACTTGACCTGAGAGACCAAGGCTACCAACAATGTGGGAACTGGTCGTGCAACGTGCAACCTGTGAAATATTCAGTACCAAGTACCATCAGTTTTTGGACATGATTTAAACGGCTTAATTTTGATGATATAGGACATAGGATATTTAATTTGGATTAAAAGAAATGAACCAACAACCGTGCCTACCAAAAACATTCTTTTCAAGTTCCTTTCTTTCAATTCTCAATTGAAAATTAAACTGCACGAAAGTTGCCTGTTGTGTTTTCTTGGCGCTATTCATCATTTACGAGAAATTTTTGAAAATTCTTAATACAGCAGATAACGCTTACATATATAACTGTAAATAATGTATCAGATATTCCTCTAGAAATTGTATTTTATAATAATTGTATTGGCAAATCTTGCTATAGGTAGACAACGAATAGTCTGAGTAATAGTTCTTAAAGTTACTAGTATAATGTATATCTACTATTACAGTACAGATTTATTTCCAATCTCCTGTCATTGTGTTCAAGATAGTACTTTACAAGTTGATCTTGCAACTTCGTAATCATGCTATAGCATATCAACAAAGAAGAATTTTGGTTATGTGGTACCCGCCTATTTAAAATATTGTTTCATTAGACCTTATACATTCGGTTTTGGGACACCCCATATATGTAAAGAAAGAAAAAGAGGAAAACAAGTCATGACTTGTGCCCCGACCCGACTTCAATTGAAGTCGGGTTTTGCGAGAGTGAGATATGACATACGAAAGCACAATACAGATCTCATACAAACAGTAATAGAAAACAATAGAAATCTTAAGGTCATTAAGTCTGTAAATGCAATAGGTAAAACAACCATACACCAACTGAAAAATAAACAAGGCGAACTGAAACGGGAAAGGAACGAGGTAAATCAAATTGTGGAGGACTTTTATACCGAACTCTACACATCAGCGAAGGAAGCACCAAATACTATAATGCAATATGTTACAAATGTAGGCTCAGAAGAGATAACACAGGCTTTATCCCAAATAAAAAATGATCGTGCTCCTGAGGAAGACGAACTAACAAAGGAAATGATACAACGGTAGAACTGTAACGCTGCAGTCAGTAAGCATCCTCATGAACAAATGTCTACATACCGGCGAGATCCCCGATAACTGGCAAAATGCACGGGTTATTCAGATTCTTCTGTTTAAGAAGGGTGACAAACTAAATATCATAGACTACCGCTCACTAAGTCTCCTACCTCACCCCTATAAAATACTCACAAAAATCATCACCAATAGACTTACAAATAAGTTCGACGCCTACCAACCGCCAGAACAAGCAGGTTTTCGTAAAGGATTTAGCACTATTGAACAAATACAAAATGTAAAAACGTTAATTGAAAAATGTACAGAATATAACGTCAAGATTGAGGCAAGGAAAGGCAAGGAGACACAATTTCTCCGAAGCTCTTTACAATGGCTCTGGAAGACATCTTCAAACAACTAAATTGGGACCAAAAGGGAATTAGCATAGACGGCAGATATCTTAGTCACCTTCGCTTCGCTGATGACGTGGTTCTCATAAGCACAAATCTAGAAGGACTACAGGAAATGATATCAGATTTAAAGGAAGCTTCGTTAAAGGTCGGGTTAAGCATGAACCTGAACAAAACCAAAATACTTTCACCAGACGAGGTACAAATACAAGTAGGAAATAGCTCAATTGAGAGAGCGGAGGAGTACGTATACCTGGGTCACCAAATAAAACTTGGTACGGAAAACCAACAGGCGGAAGTGAGTAGACGAATCAGACTAGCATGGATGACCTTCGGACGACTAAGAAACACTCTTAAAACCCTACCATTTCCATAAATCTCAAAGCTAAGGTCTTCAATACGTGTATACTCCCTGTTTTGACATATGCAATGGGAACAACCACACTAACCATAAGAACAGCTAACAAACCTCGAAGAGCGCAGAGAGCAATGGAACGGATTATGCTAGGAGTATCACTTCGAGACCACCTAAGAAACGAAGGTATACGACTACGAACAAGAGTGGAGGATGTAGTGAGGCGCGTTGCCACTCTCAAATGAACCGGGGCGGGCCACATCGTCAGGCAGGACAGCACGAGATGGACAAGACAGCTAATACAGTGGAGACCCAGACTCTCCAAAAGAAGGATCGGACGAGCACAAAGGAGATGGATTGACGACATCAAGGAAAGGACAGGAAGAAACTGGCATCAAAAAGTACAAGACAGGTTGGAGTGGAGAAAACAAATGGAGGCCTATGTCCAGGAGTGGATAAGCAAAGGCTGTTGGAGAGAGAGAGAGAGAGAGAGAGAGAGAGAGAATGTGTGCAAGTATTTCTTTTATTCTCATGCATCGTTCATATTTGATGGCATAACGTGTGTACATGTTTAATGAAATCGTTTTATGCTGTGAATAACACTACTTTAAATGAAAACAAAAATGTATTGTTTGTTGTCTTTTCGTGCTGGAATTTTAGTTTTAGTATGACTGTGATTGCAAGTAAGAACTTTTTTGGAATTAGAAACATTTTCCTACCCTGACGGGTGAATATCCTAGTTATAAATGAAATGATCATTCTAGAGATAGTGGCCCTAATTTCAACTTTAGCTGAGTAGCCTACGTAATCCAGGACCTCAGTACCTTCCAGCGGCGTCTGGCTAACTAACACCACTCTTCGGTAGTGTAGTGGTTATCACATCCGCCTGACACGCAGGAGACTCGGGTTCGATTCCCGACCAGAGAGCTATCTCTTCAGTTTTAAATCTATTACGAGTGTGGAACTACGAATTGTGGCGCGGGAGACAGTAATTTAATAATTATTATACTAATAAAGGTTGTACAGCATAATTCGTTTTAGGAATTTAGAACGAGGGTTTCTCTGCCGTACTCTTTCCCCTCGTGAATTCCAGGCTGAGTCCGGCACGTTTTTCTCTAATAATTTGGCATGTTTTCTCTAATAAATTAGGTGTATTAGAAACCTGTGGTTTAATTTACATGACGCACCTTTGCCTCAAATTTCCCTAATTTTGTTATCGTCGAGCGCATTATGAGTAAGTAAAATTGTGCAAGATATAATAACACAACGTAGGTATCGGATTTTTTAAATCTATTTTAGCGGTCATTGGCAAAATAAAGACAAAGCACAACTTTACTTATCTCATTCAACTATGTTGAACTGACCCGGGTAGATTATACTACAGTTAGTTCTTACAGATATAAATGTTCTTTCTGCATTAGCTATTCCTTCCTAAATTGTATTTTAAAAATTGTATTGGCATTGTTGGGGAAACCCCAACACGTGTAGAAATTATCGTTTTTCACCGTATAGTTTGGTGATAACACCCTGTATGTATGTAGAATAATTGAGCCATAATTAAACTCAAAATAGATTTATTTCACCCCGGGTACAACCCAATTTGTGCATTTAACTTAGTATATTTCAGTTCTTCATTACGATCCCTTAGTCCAAACCTGGTTTGTTGGTATAATAGGGTCCGTCATATGCGGCATTGTCTAGAACGCAAAACGACACTCCGTCAACTTAATCATGTTTAATCGTTTCCAATTTAAAACATATTTTTGTCTCCGTCAGTGTTCAATAAACCACGTGTTAAAGAAAGAAGAAAGATGCTTTCACCTCAAATTAAACCCACGCGGATTTTCCCGCCAATCCCCACTTATTTTGGTCTGCCGCCTAGCGATAGACAAATTAGATTTCAGTGTAGAGTTGGGCAGTGTGACTCTATCCAGTGAGCTAACTCATTAACTCAGACTCTTATTAAAGAGTTAACTCGGAGAGTCGACTAAAAAGAGTCGATTGGTTTCAAAATTTAAACGTCTTTCGTCAAGCTAATATAATGGATTTACGCATGAGTTGTACCGCGAAAGCCCGTTCTTTCACTTGAATTTGGAATAAAATAATATTAATTCTAATTTTTCAGATCTAGATAATAGGCATTTGATTTCGATTTAAATTGATTCCTCTTGTTAATGAGTTATTTGAATATAACTGCTCTATTTTAATTTATATTATTTATATTTTGTTGGTTTAATTCTTATTTTCTCTGTAAGAGAAAATATTAGTTTGTTTTTATCACAAATAAAGTCGTTTCTCTGGGTTAGTTTGAGTCAATTGATTAATATAATCCAGCATTCTCATCAAGTGTGGAAAAGGGTTATTTATCTATTTAAGCGATTACGAATTGAAACAGGCACAAGAACATCAATCAAGACAACACGAATATTCTTAAATCGACATGTGCATGTTTTATTTATATTCATATCTATACCTCGTCTTCATACCAATATTAAAAACTAACTTTCATGCATCTATTTTTCCTAATCGATAAAATTTTAAAAAACTAATCTAATGGTGGACAGATGGGCTCATTTTAATGATTCGAATCTCATGATCCCATAACCCAAATCATTTTTGGTCCAAACACGAATACACGAAAGAGTCCAGAGTCATGGAAATAAAAACGAGTCGAGGAAGCCAAAACACAGAGTCGGCTCCCAGCCTATCTCTACCTGACCCGTCGCGTCGGTCGGTCCAAACGTTCAAACACGAAAGATTCGAGATTCATGCAAATAAAAACGAGTCGAGGGAGCCAAAACACCGAGGCGACTCCCGCCCTGTCTCTACGTGACCCGTCGCGTCGGTCGGTACAAACACGAACATACGAAAGAGTCGAGAGTCATGGAAATAAGAACGAGTCGAACAGCTCAGTGACTCCTTTAAACGAGTTGACTCTTCGAGTCAACTCACTCGTGAGTTACCCATCTCTATTTCAGTGCTCTGCTAACACTCCACGTTGCTAGATCGGTCTCGTCACCGCGCTCTAGCAAGTGCCTCTTCGCGCTAAAAGGTCAAATTCCTTTTTGGGCCAATTTCTCTTCTTGTATGCACAAATATTAGAGAATATTTAGTGCACCTCAGTCCTCAGTTATACAAGATTGGACCTCGTTTGGGCTGTTAACCCAATTTTTCACGACAAGAAACGACGCCGAGTAGCGTCTCTTTCCCCCTTTAGTTGAAGAGAATCCATAAAATGGCGGCACCGAATTGATAGCTCAAGTGGTGCCTGTACTGTGCAAGTTAATTCAAGGATTCAAAGTGGAATCCCTAGCTGATTAGAGGAAGTAAAGCATTGGAGATTAAGGTATTCTGTACGAAAGAAAGGTGCTAGATTAAAACTATAAAAGTTTATTTCATTTAAAGTCAGAAAGGACAAACATATTTCAATTTGAAATTGCATAATCAAGACTGTTTTAGTCTTTAGTTAGAAATAAGTAACCTGTTTGTAATATTAGTTGTATGAATGATTGAATGCATGTAAGTAGGTTAAGAACTATTCAAAAAATTGTACTTATATGTTTACATTAATTGCAAAGGAATAATTGCATTATTAAAGTACATTAACATACCTACTAAGTTTCAATTCACATAATCTATGTTCAAAACCCCATCACGGGAATGCCTCCTAGATTTAGGTGGTACCGGGGAAATGAAATACCCGGAGCGGACCAAAACCAGCACGGCAACGCAGCGTCTGTCTCAGATTGAGCGGCTGCCAGCAAACACCGACAGCGTCTGACCCAGAATGGGCGGCTGTCAACAGCTTCTGCACCCAGAATGGGCGGCTGAAAACCAAAACTCGCCAACCCGCCTGACAAGCGTGGCGTTTAAATGCCGTCAACCTTCCAAGCCTGAAAATGTCGAATTTCCAAAGATTAATACCCCAGGCAAGTAGAGCTACTAGCTCAGAATCTTGCACTGATATATCAGGCAGCCTCATGGATTTTGGGGGAGGCACAAGTTCGACGAAGAAACACACTCGATACAGACAACGATCAACACCCGAAAGAAACCAGAAACTCTTCTTTGCAACCTATAATATCAGAACGCTAAGACTTGAAGAACATATGGAAAGACTCGATCAAGAACTCCTGCATATAAAATGGGACGTCCTAGGCCTAAGTGAAACTAGAATGAATGGAGTAATATACATCATGATACAAATTAACAACAGGTACAGCCTACAAGTAATCCAGGTGTATGCTTCGACCAGTGCATCCGATGACGAAGAAGCAGAACAGCTATATAAAGATATAACAACTGCAAAAAACAACGAAAATGCCATTGGGGACTTCAACTCTAAAATAGGGCAAAACACTGATGAGGATATCCCGAACCTTGGTAAATTCGGTCTTGGCCAAACGAACAGCAGAGGAGAAATGCTAATTAACTTCTGTAGAAAGGAAAACCTATTTTGTATGAACTCTTTCTTTCAAAACCTTCCGCAACGAAGATGCACCTGGAAAAGCCCGAACCATATCGTCAGACACGACATCGACTACATCATTACCAACAGAAAAGATATATGCCAAAATGTTACTGTTCTTAACCGATTCGATACCAATAGCGACCACCGCATTGTTCGGGCAACCCTAAAAATAAACACAAGATTTGAAAGAAATAAATTAATACACCAGAAAAACTACCCAACGATAGAGGTGCTAAGCAGAAACAAAGACGCATTCTAACCACCAAATTAGGTTAACCAAGAACACTCCTGAAATTCGGAATGGACGAACTGTCTGACCACATCGAGAAGAGCATTCATGTTGCAACTAAACAACACAAAAAGAAAGCTCAAAGAAAGTTAGCACATACACAAGAAACCTAATGGAACTAAGAAGAGGAATGGATAGGGAAACACAGTGTTATAAGGCGATAAATAAAATTATCAACAAGAATATCCGGAAAGATATGAGGGACTACAAAACAAAGCTGATAAGAAATACAATGGAAGACAACAGAAGCATGAAGGTTCTCAGATCCAAGCTATCAAACGGAAGATCAAAAATGACCAAAATAAGAAACAAGGATGGTATCATAGTCAGTAATAGGACAGAGATCGCAAACGCTGTTCAGGACTTCTATAAAAAGCTGTATAGTGCTATAGCCTACGATAATCACTATCAAAAATCAAAAATTTAAAACGTGGGATCGGAAGAAATTCCCGAAATAGATACAGGCGAACTAATGGCAGTACTAACCCAGATGAGAATCAGAAGAAGCCCAGGAGAGGATCAAATTACCAGCGAAATGATCAAAATGGGTGGCGCAGCTGTTCTGGAAGGTGTACGAATCCTACTGAATAAATGTCTGACGGAAGAAAGAATCCCAAAGAAATGGCAAAATGCGGAAGTTATTCTGCTATAAAAGAAAGGAGACAGAAACAACATCGAAAATTACCGCCCTATCAGGTTGTTATCGCATTTATATAAGCTATTAACAAAGATTGTAACAAATCGGTTGACTCACAAAATGGATTCATATCAACCATACGAACCAGCATGATTTCGGAAGGGATTCGGTACTATAGACCACTTGCAGACACTTCGTACTCTTATCGAAAAAAGCACAGAGTATAACATAAAAATGCACATAGCCTTCGTAGACTATCAGAAGCCTTTTGACTCCGTCGAAACCTGGGCCATACTTCGAGCCCTATACAATGCGAGAATCGATTCCAGGTACTCAAACTTGATCAAGCAGATCTATGAAAACGCGACCGTCCAAGTAAAAATTGACGGAGATTCAAAGACAGATAATAGCCCAATCAAAAGAGGAGTGCGGCAAGGAGACACAATTTCGCCGAAACTATTCACATTAGCCTGGAAGATGTCTTTAAAAAACTAAACTGGCATATAAATGGAATAAATATCGACGGAGTGCACCTCAACCACTTGCGATTCGCAGACGATATTGTGGTCATCGGCAGTACTGCAGAAGAACTTAAGATCATGCTTCAAGAACTCCACCAAGAGTTAGCGAAAATGTCTTGAAATGAACTTATCAAAAACCAAAGGCATGAGCTCAGAAAATATCCAGGTAATAATTGATAACCAACCCATTGAAAAAGTATCAGCATATATTTATATTGGTCATAAAATTAAATTGGGAAAGGAAAGCAAGATTTCCGAAATTTCAAGAAGAATATGCCTTTCCTGGGCGGCTTTTTGCAAATTGGGTTACATTCTTAAATCCAAGGATTTCCTTACAAACCTTAATCGAGCCGGTGCTCACTTACGGCCTTGAAACAATGTCCATAACTCGCAAGACATCCAGCAGACTGCAAACCACACAGAGAGCAATGGAAAGGGCTATGCTCGGAATTAGTGTGAGGGACAGAGTTCGAAACGAGGTGATCAGAAGACGAACGGGCGTGACGGAGATACTAATTCGAGTCGCGCAGCTTAAGTGGAGATGGGGTGGTCACATAGCAAGGCAGGACCCGGACAGGTGGACAATAAGAATCCTAAGTTGGCGTCCGAGAGAGACCAAACGAAGCGTTGACAGACCCCAGAGAAGATGGCGAGATGACATCCAAAGGATCGCAGGAAGGAACTGGATACAAACTGCAGCAAACAGGAAGACGTGGAAATCTTTGGAAGAGTTCTACATCCAGGAGTGGATAAATGATGGCTGAGAAGAAGAAAAAAAGAATATATCAAAACTCGTACAGTTACAATTATAATTGCTGGATCATAGATATACTTTTTGGAATTATATTGACAACTTCGGATTGATGCTGTAACAGATAACGCTTAGATATAACTGTAAATGATGTATCATATATATTCTTCTATAGAAATTGTATTTTATAATAATTGTATTGACAGATTAGAAATCTGGCTATAGCAAGTAGACAATGAATAGTATGAGTAATAGTGCTTAAAGTTACTATAACTGTTACAGATTTATTGGTAATGTCATGCCATTTTTTTCAAGATAGTACTTTAAAAGTTGATTTAGCAGCTTTTTGAAGAGTTTTGGTTAGTTTAAAATAGAACTTACAGATATACACTGTGGGCAAAATTAAATTGGAACCTTCTTTAATGCTTAATAACTTTTTTATTTTAAAAGGATTTTTTGTCATTTTTGGATATGTTATGACCTAAGCTATTGGGATTAAAAAAAACTTTGCAAAGAGGGTCTGCTTCAGTGGCGTACTGAAAAGGGGGTATTTTTCAAAACCAATGTATTTCAGGTCGTTGAAAAAATCGGCCAAATTAAATAAAGATGTAAAAATGGGCAAAAAAGATTTGAAACGGTTCGGAATATTGACCATTAAAAAACCAGGTCAATACAAAAAAATTAAAATTTATACTTTAATTTTGGGAAAATCATTTAAATTAAATTGGTTCCTTTTTTAATGCTTAATGACTTTATATTTTCAAAGGAATTTTTATCATATTTGAAAATGTTATGGGCGAAGATATTAGAATCAAAAAGAACTTTGCAAAGCGGGTCTACTTCAGTGGCGTACAGAAATTTAGAATTTAATTAAACTTTTTAAAATTATAAAAATAATTTTAAATTTTAATGTACCCAACCGAAGTAGACCCGCTTTACAAAGTTCTTTTTGAATCTAATATCTTAGGCCATAACATATCCAAAAATGATAAAAAATCCTTTGAAAAAAAGTCATTAAGATCAAATTTAACTTGGCCCACGAGACATGGTTTTCCCAAAATTAAATTATAAATATCAATTTTTGTTTGTATTGACCTGGTTTTTTGATGGTCAATATTCCGAACCCTTTCTAATCTTTTTTGCCCATTTTTACACCTTTATTTCATTTGGCCAATTTTTGCAACGACCTGAAATACATTGGTTTTGAAAAATACCTACTTTTCTGTACGCCACTGAAGTAGGCCCTCTTTGCAATTTTCTTTTTAATTCCAATACCTTAGATAGATAGATAGATAGATAAGCATTTATTTCAAAACATATTTGTAAAATTTACAAAGTTTGAAATACGTCATTAAATTACAAATAGATTACAAAGGATTTACAAACAACAATAATGGGACGACAAAATACATTTTTTCTAAAACAATCAATCAATTTTGTTTCTTAAAATCAAGGTATTCTTGAATTGAATATGGCTCGATATTGACAATGTAGTCAAATAATTTCTTTTTAAATTGACTAAAAATGCTCACACATTTAATATGCGTAGGTAAAATATTATAAAAAGTGATGGCAGCATAATGACAGCTACGTTCAGTCAATGATAAGGAATGTTTTGGGTAACCATACTCCAAATGTTTGCCCCTCGTATGATACATGTGATCCCTTTTTAAATAGGCAAACTTTTCTGAATGCTTCCTAAAAAACAACACGCATTCATAAATACAAATACCATACCAGGAGCGGTCAGCATTCTTTGTGTTTTAAATACTTCTCGACAAGTCTCGGTATAACCCACATTTAACAAAATTCTTAGAGCCTTTTTTTGATAAATAAAAACTTTATCCAAACCTGAGGTGTGACCCCAAAATATGATGCCAAAGCGTAGTAACGACAAAAAATTACTATGATATATCATACGAGAGATATTAAAGTTTAAATATTTACATACTATTCTCAACATATAAGAAGAAGTTGCCAGGTTTTTACATAGGACTTCAATGTGTGTGTTCCATTTAAAATCTTCATCAATGTGCAGTCCCAGAAACTTACATTTATTCATTATTTCTATTTTAGAGTCCTCTATCTGTATTAAATTTGGAATTTCCTTTTTATTCTTAGATGTTCTAAAAATAATGCACTGTGATTTCTCTGTGTTGAGTATGAGGCCATTGTCGTGGAACCATTTTTTAAGGATTATAAATTGTTCTTCTGAGTAATTTAATAAATCAATAATATTTTTGTTTTTAATTAAAAGATTCGTATCGTCAGCATAATTTACAACAAATTGAGAGAACCGTGGGTAAGTCATTCAAGTAAATAATGAATAACAGTGGCGCAAGAATGCTTCCCTGTGGCACACCAAGATTTACTGATAATTTATTGGAGGCATATTCTTGACTATTGCACTTAATGACAACTTTTTGTGTTCTATTGTTAAGGTAAGTTTTTATCCACGACAATGCTGATCCTCTAACTCCATATTTAGATAACTTATCTAATAAATCAGTGTGAGAAAGACAATCAAAAGCCTTAGAGAGGTCTAGAAAGAGACCGCACGCTAACTACCTCCCCTCCAAAGCTTCCAAAGTCTCCCCAACAAATTCAAAAAGTGCTGTTTCCACTGATCGACCCTCCATGCTGAAAGTTCAAAAACAAATCTCCTGACAAGAAATAATTTTTAAGTCTATTATAAAAAACTTTTTCAAAAATTTTTGAAAATTAAGGACGATAGTTTTCCAAATTATTATGATCCCCTTTTTTGTATATGGGAGTGACGCAAGCGTTCTGCAGAGCACTAGGGTATTTGCCTTATTGCCTTCTAAAAATGAACAATTTACTATTTCAGCAAGGGGCATAACTCATTGATTTGTATAGGAGTGGATAAGCAATAGCCGCCTGTCGCATTACTCAAAAGTGGCAACCTATGGGCGAAAAAACAGGTTTCTGCGCATGACAAAATCCACGCAAAATGGAAAAACGTAAACAAAGAAGATACCGTTTTGTCATGCGCACTAAAACACTTGCCGTCTCAGCAGGCCTCGGTCAGGATCGAACTTGGCTTTTGTCTTTGACGTGTTTTCGTTTTGACGGCGCGGCGTTTTGAGTTAATAATTCGAGTTTTTACTTTCTTTGGACCTAGTGTCTGTAGTTGCTTAATTGGTTTTAGCTTAGTGGTTCATGCTTGTGCTTTGTGCGTACCCTATTTTGATTTTCGTTCTAATTGAACAATACGCTAGTAAACAATGGGCGATGCCACCAAAATAGAATCCCCAAAGTGTATGGTTGTGTTTTGTAGTAGTAGAGGCAAAATACCCGAGATTTTCTATTTCAAGTAAGTCTAATTATTATAAATATTACTTATTTACACCTTATTGTTTGTTTCACTATGCTAACTGGGGCCCATTTCACAATCGACAAGACTGCTCTACCGAATATTTGGTGAAATAATCACTTTCGAAGTCCGGGCCTGCCTATTTACCTTCACGGTGCAACAGCTAGCTCCTACTAATTTTCTAATGCGCAAGTCCAAATTGAAATCTCTTTGTTTACATTTCGCGGTCGTAAATTTGCCATATTTGGTCTATTTATTGCTTATCCACTCCTATACAAATCAATGGCATAACTATGCTATTCACACATCTCTTCAATACAAATAAAGGAATTTCATCTTCTCCCGCACACTTTTTATTTTTCAAACCATTCACAATACCAATTAATTCCAATTCTGTAACAGGATTTATATACATCGACCGGCATCTATTTTCTAGTAATGAGTTAGAATTACAACCCGGAGAAAAAGTGCTGTTCTTACATACAATATTACTCGCTATGTTTACAAATAGGGAGTTAAAATTATGAACTGTTTCCTGAAAATTACCCTCAGGAAGAGTTGGAGTGGTGTATTTGTTATTATTCGTTAAATCTTTAACAATATGCCACCCTACTTTATTTTTATTATCTGCGTCAGATAACTTTTTAGCAAAATATTCGCTTTTACATTGTTTTATTTTTTGTCGTATTCAGTTTTAATATCAGAATATAGTTTTTTATATTGTGGATATTGGTGATATAGAATATTATAGATATACAATTTATTTTTTATTACGCATGCATCATAATCAATGATTATCGCACGCTGCAGCGTGCTTAAAATGATGTTTATGATGCGCCTACTTTTTTAAAGGTTGCTATAGAAACATTTGATCATGTCAAATGTGACAGATTAATATATTCGTCAATATATCCCTTAAGTTTAATATTAAAAAAAAAATTGAAATTATGATGCATTCGTAATAAAAAATAGCGTATGATATGCGTGTATAAGAGACATTTAAAGCCCTTGCGACTTACAAAACACTCCGCTGCGCGTCGTGTTTTGAAATATGTCGCGCGTGCCTTAAAGGCCCTCTTATACACTTATATCATAATATACTATTTTAAGGCATGTAATTCTGGGGTTTCGATATAGGGAATTTTGTTAAAATTTCGCATATGTGTTAGTTTAAGAGGAAAACACAAGTTGAAATAAAACTTAAATTACTCGAGAAAGGTCTCCCATTTTGAGTCTATGCCGATGTTGTTGTACACCGAATTCCAGCTCTCCTGGCTCAACAAATAAACAAACTGAGATATGTTGTCATCACTAAAATGACGCTTGTAAGTGGCTTAGAAGCCACTTACAAGGGTCCTTAGACCATAACATATCCAAAAATGATAAAAAATCCTTTGAAAATAAAAAAGTTATTAAGCATTAAATAAGGTTCCAACTTAATTTTGCCCACAGTGTTCTTTCTGTGTCAGATATTCTTTCCTAAATTATATTGTAAAAATTGTATTGGTTTGCTATAATTGCAGATTGACAAGGGTCAGTTAGAGTTACTTTTGCTCGCAAGGCTTACTTACATACATTATTATAACTGATGGTGCAGATCTGTAAGCGCTATAGCTACACCATTTTCTCAAAAATTATTTTTTAAAATTTCAGCTTCGGAATCATGCTTTTGTATGCTTCTAACTCTTATATCGATGATAAGTCATATATGTTATTTTAGATATATTATTTTAAAAAATGTACTGATAGCTTTCAGTTTTTCAGACAGCAGGTCTCTTAGAGCAAGGAAATTTTGGGTTATAATTCTTACATATATTATAACGCTTACAGATACAGCTGTAATTGACGTATCATAGATATTCTTCTAGAAATTGTATTTTATACTAATGATAAATCATGCGGCAAGAAGGCATCGGTGCGATTACGCGAATTATAACATCAAAGCGATTTTTTTTTAAATTTCCTTCTATTTATGAAGTTATTAGGAAAAATATATCACTTATTTATGTTGCCTGAAAAGGGCCAAACAAGAAGTCTATCACAGAAAAATAACGCAAATTCTGGAGGTTCTCATGCCTAAATATAAATGCTTACTACACCTGAGTTTATTGGTTAATATTTCTTATTTTGTTTTGACATTCGGATTTCCGTTCGAAAGGCACGAAACCCAAGACTTTCCAATATTGTTATGTTTTTTTTTAACGAAATTGATTAGGTGCGTCCATCCTTTCGTACTTCAAACGGATTGCCAAAAAGCTAAAAGCTGAATTTATTATTGTTCTGGAACGGCGATTAGTAAACATATAAAATGATTTCGTGCCAAGGAATGCGCGAAATTATAAACAGATTTGAACAACGGCATCTGTAAAAAAATATTACGTTGACCGTAAAACGGTTCGATAATAAGTTTTACAATTTTTCTCTACCATTACGATTACGAATCAAATAGTAGGTCCACTAAAAGGGCTTATTGAAACACTGCATCGTGGAGCCTCATATTTAAACCACAACGAAATTAGGGGTTTCGTTTAGATGGATGAATTTAATTGGAAGTTGGATTTTAAGAGTTTATTAATTCAGATATTATGCTAATGGCTGCATCAGATTAAAAAGCTCCAAACAAATACCCGAAAAATAACCATAAAATTAAAAAAGGAGAAAAATATTGCGATCTGCTAAAAATTAAAAATAAAGGAAGAAAATTATTTGTTTCAGCAAGAATTTTACCTTGGCAAGGAAAGACGTTTTACTTTGTATATTTATTTAATGTACGCCAAACCTCATGTTTTTAAGTGAGATGTTGAAAATAGTCATAAAAAACAAGCGGCTAAATCTAGCACAATTCTGTGCTTGTGATACGGCGGCCCGGGTTCGATTCCAGTGGCAAGACATGTTTTTTTTTAAGGTTATGTGTAAAAAGTGGTTTTCTTCATTTTGGGCATGCTTTGGTTTAGTTTTGGTTAGTTTCCGTTGGTTGCGCTCCCGTAGCGAGCGAAGCAAGAAATTGCCAAGGCAATTTGACAACATTGTTAACATTTGCGCTAGATTTAGCCGCTCCTGTAAATCCAAACTAAAACTATCATCAAATCTAATTAAACCTTAGATAATGAGAGAGACGAGAGCAAATGCGAAAGTGTCAAAAAACAGCATTTTTTGGTGTCAAACAACTGAGGTCACCAAGCAATTGTTTTGTATATTAAATATTCCAGCCAAACAAAGATAATTTTATGTGCTTCTGGTATGGGTGCCAAAGTTGTGTTATGACCATGTCAGACCGCCATGCTACGGTGCCAATTAATCACATAATTTTTTTGCTTCTCTAGGACTAATTAAACTGATCCAGAGTGGAGCCGCCTTCGCAATTAAAAAATAGGATTTTTTTTTACTTTTAATCACTGCTATGATAGAAAATGTATCTAGTTTAAGTAACTTGGAGCTAGCCCTCGCAGGGCAGCTAATGAGCCCTATGTATTATTTCACTTCACGCATGACTTTCCGCTCGCTTTGCTCGCTACGGGGGCTCAAAGAACAAAGATTAACCAAAACTAACCCAAGGCATGCCTAAAATGAAGAAAAAATACTTTTTACAAACCCTTAAATTTTTTTTTAAATAACCGACAGAAATTGAACCCCGGGTCATTTTGTCAATTTGACAATATTTTATATAAAAATGAACAAAAATTATCTTTTATATATTTTTTGAATACTGAGCGTATCGAGTTAATGCCAGAGGCGTGCAACGAGAAATAATTCTATTTTTTTCGCGAAAATGGTTCGTTGTAGGTGTCAAAAAAATTCAAGATATAATTTTTTTCTTCATTTTTGTTAGGTTTTGCATAAAATGCTGTCAAATTGTCAAAGAATTATTATTATTCTTTCTAAAAAAAAAACAAGAATGTGTTGCTTACACGGGCGCCCCTGAGAATTAGAAATGCATACATTATATTTCAAAAAATGAGTCGGCTTGTTGACTCCACATTTGTGTCCATTCATTTAAAGCCAGAGGCGTGCATCGACAAATGTTTCTGTTTTTTTCAAAATTTCAAATTCAAGAGATAATTTTTGTTCGTTTTAGTTACAGAATATTGTCAAATTGCAAAAAAACATAAGCGTATCACTTGTTGCCAGGAAAAAAAAAAACAAAAATAGGTTACTTACTCGAACGCCCTTGAGAATTACAAAATAATACATTATAGTGTGCTAAAGTGCGGTATATTTTATTTAACTTTATTTCATTTTATTTAACTTTATTTTTATATTATTTAACTCTATTTTGAAGTGAAACTTCTTTAGTGAGGGTAGTAAGTCCGAAAAAATGAAACAGAAATCAAAGTGAAACACTTTAATGAAGCATGTTCCAGTATAGCTAGAGGGGGGTGGGGGGTTAAGTAGATACGAGGTAAAAGCTTGCGCCGCAGGCACCGGAGGAGGCCAATTCCTCGAAGGCGAAAAATTTTGAGGATGCCACGCCCAATTCTTACTCAAAAGTCGTTAAAAAAACGCGCCTTCCAGGAGCGGACGAAGCGGATTTTACCAAGCATTATTGACAAATTTTCCAAGTCAATTAATCGTAAAAAAATAGAGCTGGGCAACAGGCAACAAAAGTAAACTGGTAGGTACTGGACCTCGCTCTTAATGATATAATATAACAATCGAATCTGCAATCGTTAACTCTTCTTAATTAAATTTAAAAATTGTAATATTTTTATACAAATATTGCAGAAACTTTTGAGAGCCTATGGGAGGGGGGGGGGGGGGTAGTTTGGGCTATAGCCCCTCTAGCCCGTCCTCATAAATCCCCCTCTGTGGCAAAGTAAAGATATATTGAAACTTAAGATTTCCTTTGTGAAAACCGATTTTTTTTTTTCAATAACTCTGTCTTTATTATTATTCACAAATTCTTTGTGAACGCTAAGCATACCAGAGACCAGATAATCTTTCCTCAGACATGGTTGATATCAACCAGGTTTTTACACGGAGGGTACTGAAAGATCTTTCGATTGTTGTTGGTATTGTAAGAAAGAGCAGCCAATATAATTTTCAGGTACCTAATATGCATGTTTCACTGAATTCGAAATTTACTTTTATACTAAGCGTTATTTTAATATTCCAGGGGGTGGGGGGGGGGGGGGGGGGGGGGGGCAATTGCCCCCCGCTGCCGGCGCGGGAGCAAATGATTGGCTCTTTCTCCTGCCTCGTTGTTGTTTTTGATATTGTATCCATATGAAATAGAATTCAGCTGGTGGCATAAAGGGTTCATCGCAATACGGAACCATAACGGGCTGAAGGCGTCTCCTTGAAATATACCGCTTTTTATTGGTATGTTTTCGGTGGTAATCCCGGCTTCATTAAGATATATTTTCATTTGCCATGGTATGCCTTAAAAAGTTAACAATGTTAGCACCAGTCTTATATATTTGAAGAATCTTTAGTAGCCACTCATGAGGCACAGAGTCCTAAGCTTTTTTATAGTCGATATAAGCCATGTACAGATTCCTATGCTTGGAAAATGCCTGCTTACAGATGACAGAGTCGATTATGACTTGCTCTTTGCCCCCCATTGAAACCTTAACGCATCATTTCTGTTGGTCAGCAATGCTTTAACGTTGCACTGGGTCGTTGTTCCCAACTGTTCTCTCCAAAATTGTTCAACATCATCACTGCTGGATAATTTGTTGTTCGATTCTCTAGCCTTCCTATTTAACGCTCTGTAGAATGTTTTTTATGATCGTTGGAATAAGACATTATTTCGTTTTTCTTTATTACTCGATTTGTACCTCTTTAAACGCCCTGAGAGTACAGATAATTTTTATTTTAAAGTGTCAAGACTTTGCTGGTGTGTTTGGTTTTCTGGATCATCACGAGCATGGATTCGATATCGAGTCATGATTGATCAAACGCAAGCTTCCAGCCTATTGGACCTCACTCCATTGATGTATTATTTTAGCCTTCATATATCTCTTCGTATGTCATCAATCCTAGCATTCAATCTTCTTTCCCTATGAGCTGTTTGTGGCTCGTCCACTGTTTGCGCTGTTTCAATTGTTCGTACTTTGGTTCCCAGGATTCGGGCTATGGCCCTCCCAGCGCAGTAGATTAATATATGGAAGTGGTCCAACGTGACATAGTTTGGCAGAATTCGGTTGTTCATAATAGTAAGGGCGATTCCTAGTTTCTTTGAGGGGTTCACTCTAGGTAATGGTGGTCTACTTAATGGGTCGGTGCCATTTTACTCCACAATTAGCTTTCTCATCTCTGAGAGAAGTGTTTCGACTAATCCTTCGGTGTCCACATTATCTCTATTTAAATCATGTGGCCCACCATTCAGCTGTTGCTCTGCCACTTCAGGCGTATTACTATTATTATTAGTATTATTATTATTATTTTCTCTCTGTTTCACAGGTTTCCCCTGGGATTTTCTAGAATAAACGGCTTAATGCAAGTTCAATCCTAGGATGGATGTATTTGTTAGTTGTTATGAATTATCTTTCTGACAATATTACAAGTTGCTAACAGCGTTGCCTTTTGCATTTCCAGATAGATTTTATGCGGAAGTCCTAATTCTTTAATTGATATGTGTAGGGATTTTGGGATTTCTCCAGTTGCTCCAAGAATTACAGGAACTATTTGGGCCTTGGGTAAATGCCACATGTTTTTAAGTTCTATCATTAGGTCACTATATTTTGTTATTTTTGTACTGTGTGTTTTGTCTATGTTAGATGCATGAGGGATGGCTACGTCAATTAATACATAGTGTTTCTTTATGTTTGTCTAGGTATACGATATCTGGCCTATTATGTTGTAGTGGCGGTCTGTTATTATAGTACGATTCTAGTACAGTTTTCCTTTCCCATTCTCAATTATTGCTTCCGGCTCATACTTGTAGTAAGGCTGTGTCTCTTGTTCTGCTTCTTGTAGTTGCGGGTGGCAGTAACTCTAATAATACTAGGGATAATTAGTACACTGGATACCAGCTACTCTTGATAAAGGCCTCATCAAGCCGAAACATATGTAAAAGCAGTGTACTAATTATTATCCCTAGTATTATTATTCAACGATGTTTCACAAGGATCCTGGCGCAGAAACTATTCATTGCAATAACTCTATCTTGTATAGCCATTGCAAAGCCTTCAGTTTCTGAGAAGAGGTGTCCATGCTTTGGCCAGTCAAAGGATGCTTTTGTGTCGATATGGTTTTGTATTACAGTTGTTATATATCTACCGTGTAGTTCTTTTGACTTCCAATGTTCCATTGATCGTAACTGTTGTACTCTTTCGTAGCATACATTTGTGAAACCAATCACTCCTCTGCCTCCTTTTGTCCTGGACAGGTGGAATCTTTCTATAGAGCTTTTAGGATGATGGTCTAGATTCTTGGTGAATGGAGTCCGTGTCATGCGATTTAAATTTTCAGTGTCCGTCTTTATACATTTTACTATTCCCATACTATGTGTTATTATGGGTGCCGCATATGTATATATATACAGCATTAACTTTATTGGATCCTGTTAGCGCTGTTTTTAGTACTGCCTCTAATCTTTCTTTATAGTTTTGCCTTGCGTTCTTTCATTTTGGCATTAGCTGTGCCTCTGGATTGCTCTATTCCCAAGTATTTATAGGTTTCGTGTTGGTCGAGGGGACGAAAAATTTCATTTTCCATTTGAGTTGCATATCCCTCGTGCTCCTGCCATCTTCCATTTCTTATTAAATTTATTCGACACTTGCTGATCCCGAATTGCATTTTTATATCATGACTGAATGATTCTGTTTTTCGAAGGAGCTGCATCAGCTCTGT
>MU184349.1:48896-67841 GCA_016904865.1 Pissodes strobi | reverse complement strand
ATTGTGTCTGGACAAGCCCCGTGTTGGGCTATATGTGATAAGATTGGATCAGCAGAAACAACTACTCCGAGAGCTAATACCCCTACCGGCATTGAATTATACTGCTGATTCCGTTTTCTCTGAGGATAAACATGCAATGTAATGATTTACACTACACCCAGAGCAATGTCAGGAATATACCAATTCCTGGTTGGAGACATGTCTTGAATCGCATCAAGCTCAATGCTCCATGTCCACAATGAAAACACAACGACAAGAGTGAGACTCATGAAAACCTTCCACCGATAGTTTCGTCCTTTCGGGACTCATCAGAGGAACGTGTGTGGGCTGTCTCACAACGTTTCGCCAATATCCCAGTTGGCATTTTCAAGTGTTGCTTCCTTGATGGCTGCTTGACTCGAACTTGATGCCAACTGGGATGTTGGCGAAACGTCGTGAGACAACCATTTCTACTGACGAACGGATTGAAACCCGGAATAACATTTTTGTTCATATATATATATATATATGTATATATATATATATAACAACAGATTTCTACAGCTGTCGCTGCCTCTCTATCCCCAGTTTCCAATTTTGTCTATCGTAACAAGTTTCTTCTAAATTTCTAGCGTCCATTGCTTCTTTTATGTCGTCTCGACAGCTTCTCGGTCGTCCTCTCTTCCTTCGTTCTGATGGTATCCATTCCAGAACTCTCTTGGGCCATCTGTTCTCCATTATTTTGGTATGCCCAGCCATACTAGTTAGTTATCGTCTTTCGATTTCGTCAGCTACAGTATGTTCCTTGCACATCATTTCCCTTATTTTCGTGTTCCGTACCCTCTCCAGCCTGGATTTTCGGCAACTCCTTCTTAAGAAATCCATTTCAGTTGCTAGTAATTTTTGTTTATTCTTTTTGCTCACCTCCCACACTTCTGCCCCATAAATCATCACGTTCTCCACTATGCTTTTTTATATTATCTTTTTTATTTCCCTTCTGATTTCTTTCTCCCAAAGGAGTGAGTTTAATGCTCCAATGGCTTTCCTCCCTTTGGTAATCCGTTCCCTAATTTCGTCATTGCTATTGGCCTGTTTGTTTAGGATAACTCCTAGGTATTTACTCTGGTCTACTCCTTTTATTATTCCAGATTCCAAGGGTAGGTCGTTACACTCGTTGTATTAAAATACCCACTAGAAATGCAAGCAGTGAATAAAAATCAAGCGAATAAGCGATACAGCAGGTAAAGACCAAGTCCGCGTTCCCCCTTTTTCGACCGTTTGCAGATTTTGTTTCAGGCTGATGCAGAACTTAGAAAGTTATAGAAATTCATGATATTAAAAATTTAGACACTAAGAAAGTAGTAAATTTAGTAGAAAATAATAATGGCTCTGTAAAAGAATATATTGACGACATTGATGTAAACGTAAATATAGAACCTGGGAAGACTGAAGATTGAAGAATACCTTTTAGATAAAATAGAAATTAATAAAAACAAAACAGAAAAGACTGCTTCTGAACTAAAAAATCCAATAAATACTTAGTTGAAGAAAACATTGAACTAATCTACAGATAACAAAAAAACAGAGATGTGTAGAAAACACAGAGAACTGATGACAAAAAAATGAAGAATACCTCTTAGATAAAATAGAAATAGATAAAAACGTAACAGAACCGACTAAATCTGAACAAAACAGTCCCGATAAAGACTTGTGAAGAAAAAATGGAGTCTAACTCCATAAATCTCCAATTTTGCCAGCAGTCTTCCATGATCCACGCAATCGAACGTTTTCGATAGATCAGAGAACACTGGTGAAGCTTTGTCACCGTCATTTAGTTGGATGTAGAGGTGTTCCAAAAAAAAAAACAAAAATAGCATCATTTGTGTTCTTTTCTGCTCGAAAACCGAACTGTGAGACAATTAACAGATTATTTTTTTTTTAGAAGGATGTAAGTCCGATTTGCACTAATTTTTCAACTATCTTGGGTAGAGTGGGAAGCAGAGTAATTGGGCGATAGTTGGAAGGAAGGTTGTGACCTTCGCCTTTAAAAAGAAGTATAATTTTTTAAGCAAGTTGGGGCTTTTCCATTATTGGATAACTCATTTATCGCTCCGGCTAATGCATCGAAAAATATAAGTAAAACCTTATTCGTGCCAAATGCATGTTTGTTTTTTAGTCTTTTAAAATCGCCCTTAATTTCCAAAGCAGAAGTAGGCAAGAGAGAGAAGGTTTCTGTTACAGATATATGACTTAAGTAATATAGTGGATCTTTTTTAGAGTTAATTTTACCAGAGAGGTTACCAGCTATGCTACAGTAGAAGGAGTTAAGATTGTTTAGAACAAGACACAGTTCTGAAGTGATTCGGCTAATAATAGGATAATATAATATAAATTAGCCTGAAATTCACTTTTTTTAGTAGCGCATCTGTCCTCTTCGAGTGAGGTAATTTTTTGAAGGGTTATAGTATTTTTAAATTTAGAATGTAATTTTTTTGATCTTTCATTATTTACATCATCGAGGCGTTTTCTAGAGTCGCAGTTCACAACTTTTCAACTTCAGAATCTTGCCTGTATTATACATGTTAAATTTTCTAAATATCACTATTTCCTTCTTCTTTTTCTTCTTTGTTTTGTATTTGTAAAAATACATTATGTACGGTAGATTCTCTAATAAAAACATAAAGAGTATTATATAAAGACTATAATATTGAATGTTATTTTAAAAAAAAATCTACTGGGTTATCTTAATATATTTTTTTGCTCAAATGGGCGAGAACAATGTGGGGCGCCCGCCCAACCGCGCCCACCCCTGGCACCGCCACTGATCCAGTATCATGTGCTTTGATTAATTTTGTTGCATTATTCAAATCCATTGCATTTTCAGCAGAACTATGCTCACTCACCATCGCAGACCATAAATCGCTTTTCATTTTACTGCAGTGCAGTAAATTTTGTCAAACCAAACCACTCTAACCCAAAGTAACTGGTGTAGCCCTTAAAAATATCTGATCTCCTCTGTAAGCAACCCCGTATTTCAATCACTCATCAGTCCCTGTATTTTTAGGTCTTTCGAGTCGGGCGATTCGCTTCCCTGCATCAAATTAGTTTCAACAAGGTATTTCTTTCTCTCTAGTCGTTTACTTCATCTCATGAAGTGTCATGACCTTATGTTTGTCGTTCACGTTATATGGTGTTTGTAATTCCTCTCCATTTGTCTCTATCTGGAACGCATCTTATGCTTTCTTGTAATGGTCTCCCTGTGAAGTGCTTCACTTGGTCCAACCAGCGTTTCGGCGAGCGTCCCCGAGGTCTAATTCATTCGACTTTCCCTTGGATTACAAGATTTTCAAGATTGTCATCTCTTTTTGTTCTCACATGTCCAAAATATTTGAGAATTCTTCGTCTTACTATGGTTGACAGTCTATCTTTAACTTTTAGCTTTTCCAATATTGACGTATTCGTTCTATGAGCAGTCCAAGGAATTCTCAACAGCCTTCTCCAAGCCCACATCTCGAAACTATCCAGTTTAGCAGTGTTAGCAGTGTCGGAAACCTTTAAGGTCCATGCCTCAACTCCATAAAACGCAATTGGAAATACAAGAGTTTCGACAAGTCTACGTTTTGTTCTTGGTGTTATATGCTTGTCTCTCTAAAATGTATTCAACTTTGTCAAGGCGGTTTTGGCAAGATCTCTTCTCCTTTTAATCTCTATGGATGCGTATCCCTCTTTATTTATATGGGCTCCCAGGTAAATTATTTCATCCACAATTTCTACATCGCGTATGTCAGGCACTCCTTCTACCTTACTGGTACGGTCTGTTACCATCAACTTTGTTTTTTGGCGATTTAGTTTCAGGCCAAAGTTCGCACTTTCTCTTTCTACTCTTTCAATGAGTTCAGACATTTCCTGTTCGTCCATTGCTATAACTGTGGTGTCATCGGCGTAGCGTAGGTGATTTATTCTTCTACCGCCTATACTTTCCACCCCTCCAACGCTTTCCTAATAATGTATTCTCCATAAATGTTGAATAATAAGGATGACAGAATACAACCTTGCCTCACGCCTCGCTATATGCTAAATGGATGGGAGATTTTTGTCGTCCAGTCTGACCACTGCAGTACTATTTTCATATAGGTGTTTGAGTAAAGGGACTAAATGTTGAGGAGTTCCCATGTCTAAAAGAGTTTTCTAGAGTTTCTACCAATTAACGCAGTCAAAACCCTTGCTGTAATCGAGAAAAGATACATTTGTTGGCTTCCCAAATTCTCTTGCTTTTTCAAAGATTTGTCTCACATTTAAGATTTGTTCTCTGGTCCGTTTGCCACTAACGAAGCCAGCCTGTTCTTGTGGGATCTGCCATTCCAGAAAATATCTAAGACGTTGAAGTAAAATTCTTAGCATGACCTTGCTGGGATGTGAGACAAGTGCAATGGTTCTATAGTTATTACATTTTTGACTGGACCCTTTCTTATGCAATGGGATGAAAGTAGATGTGTTCCAGGTTCCAGTCATTTGGCCATTGACCTGTTTGTTACATATTTTCCATACAATACTAATACCTTTTGCATTAAGTTGTTTTAACATTTCTGCGCTTATGTTGTCTTCGCCTTTGCTTTTATTATTTTTTAGGTAGCGAATGGCTTGCTCTACCTCGCACCTCAAAATATCAGGCTCTCGTTCCATATCCCCAATGGAAGATAACTCCTTCAGTTCTTCTTCAGAGTCTTCGTTTCCGTAGAGATTTTTGCAGTACCTACTGTTGCCATACTTCAAGGACTTCATCTATTTCAGTAACTACTTTGCCATTTTCTATTTTCCAAGTTTTTGGCTTAAATTCTCTGGTGATTTCTTTAATTCGTTGGAAAAAATCTCGTGTTTCACTGGTGTTATGAAGTCTTTCAATTTCTTGGCAAATTTTTTGGTAGTGTTGATATTTATCCCGTCTCCTCAGGCGCTGAATCTCTCTATTCAAGTTCTGGTATTCGACCTTCTGTTCTTCACTCTGTAAACCTGTTCTTCTAAGGATCTTCCTTTCAACAAGGTCATTGTATTAGTGTGAGTCTGAGTGCCATGCACCAAAGATTATTATTGCCACAAGATAAGAAAGACTGACTGATCGATTAATTTGATGTCTGTGACGGCGGCGGCGGCGAAACCTTTGTCCTTGAAGGAAAATGAATTACTATACTGTAAAAAATGCGCTCAATTGCCGAATATAACTGCAAAAAATTCACGTTACACACTAAAAAGTATTTCATCTCGATACTGTGTTTAAATAATATGTAATATTACATTTATCATCATTTTAAGTTAGTTTTTATTGTTGCAGCAACTTCCACATCACGTAGCGTGACACATTTTCAGATATTTTAGGCGCAAGGAAATACATGTCATAAATTTAAACAATTTCTAAAATCATATTTTTGTACTTTTATATGTTAAATATTCAGATGCACCAATACCTAAAAATAAACCGAGAACAGTTGATAGCTGTAAGTAAACCGTTTTGAAATGAAAATTTCTTTAGGCGCGTTCAGTACATCTTTTCATGTCTAGTAAATGAAACTGAGCCGTCATGTAACGTTCATTCGGGTATTTGTTAGATTAATATTTTTTTTTCTCGAAAACAGCTGCAAGTGGATATTTGGGACTTGGCACGTTTTAGGCAACACTTGAAAGCCACCGACGACCATTTATTTTTGGCGATCCAATTTGTTGTTTTCCAGTTATTACGTCACGTGCGATTTTTCAAAATTTTGCTTTGCCACACGATAACTGTCGAAAAGATTAATTAATTTTGATGACATTTTTTGAACATGTACCTTTTAGAATTGGCGAGTATTTTCTTTGAGCGTATGTATATTTTTGAAAAAAGGGCCACTTTGGGTCGTTCTAACGCAAAATAAGTAACGAGGATCGAAAAACTGAAACGACAGATCGGTAGGGAATTTACAGGAGAAAACCTTCTAAAGGCTTCTCTGTTTCGAAAAAATCGGGAAAATGTAAAAACATCGATTTATAAGACAAAAAAATTAATGTTTTTATTTTTTTCCCGAAAAATCTTTTTTTAATAGAAAAGCCTTGATGAGAATCTATACCAAAAATCGTACAATGATGATGCCTTTTATAGGGGCTGAGGTAGTTGAATTTAAAGTTTAAGCCAAAATGGCCTTTTTTGTCACACTTTTGAAACTGCCCCTTTTCCTTCCTTTTCTAAGGTTTAATAATTAGATTTGATGATGGTTTTACTTTGGATTTTAATGACTATTTTCGACATGAGATCTCATGTAAGAGTGGAAGAGCTTTTTTAACTCTGGACTCTGGCTTATATTGAATATACAGGGTGAAATGTCTTTCCTTGACAAGATAAAATTCTCGCTGAAATGAATAATTAGCTTCTTCTGTTATATGGGTCTTGAAATATATTGTAACATGATTTTCCTCTAGTTTATGTGACTTTGTGTTGTGTGTGCAATTTGGCGCCTTCCTCCAATTTCTTGTGCTGCCAACATTCCAAACTTGGAAACAGTTCCTAGTAATCGAACTAACAATATTAACAACTAAAAGCAACTAAACTACACAACAACCCAATTACTCGCTAACGGTTGCTGCTTGTGACATCTTCGGGTTTGATGATGCCCGCAAGAAGGAAATATTTCACATAATTTTAATAAATTATTTTTAGTCAGAAACAATCGCATTTTAATATATTAGCAATAAAGTAGGCGCAACACCAAGACTTAAGTATAACTCTAACTGCTTAAAGACGACGATGTATAATTAAAAAAAAAAGGTTTTATAAGACTTTCTCACTAGAATTCCAAATGAATTGCACATGCACATGTTCTGGA
Organism: Pissodes strobi; assembly: GCA_016904865.1. NCBI lineage: Eukaryota > Metazoa > Arthropoda > Insecta > Coleoptera > Curculionidae > Pissodes > Pissodes strobi. Next base: position 61,011 of record MU184349.1, on the reverse strand, counting down.
CTGCAGCTGAAAATAATGGCGCGTCAAAGCAAGAATTTATGGTCACCAGACATTCATTTCGTTTACCAACACATTTTTGTAAGCATATTATCTTAATTATTAATGAATAAATCGAGATCAAGGGCGATTGGGCCAACGTACCATATAAGGATAAGGACCTTAGCAACGGCCAGTAAGTACCCACATACTTGAGGAATTTCAATTTCTCTTATTTTTGTAATTGATATCGTTCAAACTCCAAAACGTTGATAAAATTCGAGATACTTACATCTGTATTAAGCAGACTGTTTAAATTTAAATAAATTTTAATTTAAAAAACTGGCCCCCTTATGGTTAATAAGTACCGATATCGAATATTGCAGTAGGTATTGACAAACGCAGTTACAACCGAGTGTGACGTAACAGGTGTCGAACCCACTCAAGGTACGCGACGTGCGACCATTTAAGGAAGCGCCACGGTTGGTTCGCTCTGACCAGTGGGCATATTTTAATTTAGATATGGTACCTAACTTGTTCGCGTAAGGCAGAAACAATGGCTGGTATTCAAACAAAACGGTTACGTAGCACCAAGAATGTCCCAGGAAAGTTATTTCGTTAAATCGATTTAATGCCTTAACATTGTGCAACCATCTGCTTTCGATAGGGATAAGATGGAAATATATTAGTTTTCGTCGAAATGTTTTTGTTGATGTAGAACACTGAAACACTGAAATTGCGGGTCAAGAACAGTATTGCCAGAAGTAGCGGAATTCCGCTATTCCTAGCGAAATTTAGCTCTCACCAGCGGCTTGGCGGCGGAATGCCGAAATTCCTTAGTTTGTAGCGGAATTTCTCTATTCACAGAGAAACACAAAAACAAATATTAAAATAGTTTGTATACCAAGACAATACAAGAATCAGAGGACTCAGATTCGGATAACTTACCTTATTTTACCTTAATAAACCTTAGTTAAGAATTTGTAAAGTATTTCTTCTTATTATTTCTGTATAGTTTTTATTAGCTCATGCATGGCTTGCCAAAAATACAATTGAGTTAGATATTACTAAAATGTATATTTTTGTTTATGAGAATTTTGTCATTTTATATTTGTTTAATAGCAAATGAAATTTTGCATAATATTGTGTATTGTATTTTGTGGAAAAAACAGTAGCATACAAAACGCCCTTGTTCTAAAATGCTCTTGACAAAGTGGTTTTACTAGACAAGAGGAAGACTGGTTTTTAGCAATAATTAAACCCTAGTTTAAATTTTAGTATATTTTTTTAAATAAAATTTTTCATGTCAATATCATATATATTATTATGCTTGTTTAAACTAGATTTAAGTTAACCTAAATTGCATACACAGTGGCGTAACTCATTAAAATATGTTTTGTTTCTGATTACTCAGTGGAGTGCGTGTATTAAGACTTCAAAAACATTATGTGCCTCACCTTTATAAGCACACAACTGAAGTGAAACTTCTGAAAGAGATATTAGGAATCGAGTTTTTATTTTTTCTTAAGCTTCTTTTTTCTCAACTTTTGCCCCCGGTTTCGACACTTTTTTGTATTTTTTCCCTTTTTTCCATTTTTTTTTCGCTGAAAACCGCGTTTCTCTAACTTTTCGTTTTTATTAATTTTTTTCTTTATTTCGTTTTATAATGCTCTTATTTACTTTCCGAACATTTTTTTTTATTTTTTTTTTCTTGTTTGATTTTATAATACTTTTATTAACTTTCCGAACAATCTTTTAATTTTGTTTTTCTTTATAAATTTTTTTTCTTGTTTCGTTTAATAATACTCTTAATAACTTTCCGAAAATTTCAGGGCTTGAACTTTTGTAAACCTCGTAGCCTCCTTCACTTTTTTTCGCCGAAAAACGCGTTTGTCTTAACTTTTTTTTTATTATTTTTTTTTCTTGAGTGCGGATTATAATTGTTTCACAAAGTTGAACCCTACTTTGATAATCTTCTGGTTTCAGGGCTTGAACTTTTGTAAACTTGTTACCCAGCGGCGTGCGTACAATATGAATCCGACGTTATCAATAGAATTTTTTAAATACAATTCCAAAAAGTTTATCTATGATCCAGCAATTATAATTGTATCTGTAGGAGTTATATTATAATATATGTAAGATTTATAACCATAAGCATGATTCCGATATAGTATCTGGAAGAATGATATTATTTGTAGAGGTTATACCCAAAAACATTAAACCTAGAAGAAACGGGACAAATACAAATGGGTGTTTGTTTTCACCCAACATTGAGTCAAATTCTAAGGTCGATAGACGTAGCGTTGTCAAATTGAAAGTTTATCAGTTCCTGTAGGAAATTACCCAGGAAATATCAAATAAACTAGTAAAAAACAAGACACCAGACCTATTGATTTGTTTTTTTCGATGCTGTCACCATAATCCCATACTTTTTTCATAACGAATTATAGCACTAAATACCTATTTTCCCCATTTTTGATTCATCAAAAACCGGTACTGAAGTTCCTACATGCCAATCTGACAATGCCGCTTCCCTTGGTACCGCCTTGTTTTACGTGCGTAGTAAATTAGTGCACCAATAGAATGAGAGCATTGAAGGTCGAGGACACCAAAGATAGTAACTGAGACACAGTAGTACAGTGGCGGGGATCATATATTATCAGACATTTAATAAATGTCTTCGTATATTATACACCTAATACTGGTACTTACTGCGTTTAAAATAAATAATATATATATATTTTTAAGTAGGTCTGATTGTTTATTAAATTTAGCTATTTTGTGTTAACTAACCTTCAGAACCCATATCTAGCAACCGCGGACATTGATAATCCCATACACTATAAATAAAACATAAATTTATTGTAAATAATGCACCCGAAATAAATATTAATTAAATGTATTTACTTTGTTTAACTTATTATTATGATGAACTCACAGTTTCAAAGTCTAGTAAAGAATTCGCTGCACCGTAAAGACATGGGTAATTGAAGTATTGATTCGGCCACTCATATTCTGCGCATGCGAAATCTATGACGCCAAAGTGATATTCCTGTGTATAGACCTGAATCTTTCGCACATGCGGCTAACACTAAACACTACATTTAGTAGTGGGGGACGAGTCTTGGTCACGGCGAGGATTTGGCCGGGATAAAATTTGTTCGTGATTCATAAAAATATAAGGAGGCGGGGTAAGCGTTTTGTTGATGTTGGATGCAACTTTTCCTATTTTTATGAATGAATTGTCGGGTCTCTTTAGGTTAAAAGTCTTTGGTTATAATCCAAAATTACTCACACTAAATCTATGATGGAACAATAGAGTTATAGTATTGTTCAGAACCATAACCTAAATTATTCTTTGTCTATAATCTGATATAGCGTAATTGTAAAGCTGCCAATACACCTTTTCTCCTACTTGCTCTAGCATGATTCCGAAGTTGTTAGCAGAATTAAAAAAAAATCTATGATGCATTTATATCTGTAGGAGTTATAACCTCAAGTTGCCCAAAGATCCTTGGTCGATCTAGTAGCACCCCAAATAAACTCACACCAGACGCGAAAAGTTGGCAAATTCCTCACCAGCCAACTTTAACCTTGACGTGGCGGTTATACGCGGCCTGCACCAAATAATCTGGGTATGATTATAGAATTATTCTTCAAAATTAAAATGGTTGGTCTGCACCAATTAGGTTCAGGAAAAATAAAAATTTGCAATAGTCATTCACTTTCTTTTTTTCTCAACAGGCGATCATGGAAATCTAGTGATACTATGGCTGCACTGACTTTCTACAAAAATTCCCCTAATACGCTTTAATGTATGCCGATTTAAGGTTATTTTTCGTCAAGCAAAGTTTCCGATGTGAATAATATATTTTTGAGGCATTTCTATATACGGTTTGAACTTGTTTAAAGACTTTTTGGATTTACTTGAAAGAATAGAGAGCGGGAGCGTTTAAATTGGCCGCAAGGTCAAGGATAAAGACATTTCTGTGTGAGTGTCAAAACGTATTTTTTTGATACTTTCGTAAGCAATTTTGCCAACCTATTTTAAGGGCCGCGCCTAGACCTAAGATCGCCCGGGTGCTAGCAAGGTTTTTGCACCCCTTGTAATAAGAAAGTAGCCATATATCATATATGATTTTGTTTTTTACGAAAACAGAATTCACATAAAAAACACATTTAAAATAAAAAAACATTATCTTAATTACTTATATAGTTACATGCTATTACTAAAAAAATCATAATGGGCCTTAATTTTTATTTTTTTAATCTGTAATTTTGATACAAAGTACAATTTTTGAATATCTATATTTTAAAACAAATGTCAAAATTGTTAAAAAAGAAATTATTTATAATATTTTTATTAACTTTCCAAACAATTTTTTTCTTTGTTTCCTTTCTTTTAATTATTTTCTTTTCTTATTTGGTTTTATAACACTTTTATTAACTTTCCGTACAATCTTTTACGTTTTTTTTATTGCTTTTCTTTCCGTTTATAATTGTTTTATTAACTTTCCGAACATTTTTTTACGTTTGTCTCAATTTTTTCCCATTATTTAAAAAATTTTTGTTTTTTTTTTCATAAAGCATTTTCTTTTTCTTTCTTGCCATCCCCGTCTTCGTACCTGAACTCCTTCGCCTTTTTTGTCGAAAGCCGCAGTTCTAACTTTTTTTCCATTAATTTTCTTTCTTATTTCGTTTTATAATACTTTTATATTAACTTTCCGAACAATTTTTTACGTTTTTTTCAATTTTTCATTTAAAGGGGCGTTTCACTTACTCGGCACAATGACGATTTTTGGATTAGGCCTTCAGGTATTTCTTCGGCTTTTCGCTTGGGTCCAAGAAATATATAGGGGATAGCAGTATTGTAAATGCGTTAACAGGCCTTGTAGATACCTCAAAAGATTTCTGTTCGAAGTGATCTTCCCATAATTTGTAATTAGCATTACTTTTATTCAAAAGATCTACTCTTCCAGCGGATTGAAGTCAAGCCTTAAATCTATAATCAAAAATGTACACAATATTTGGCTTTGTTGCTATTTATAAACATTCCTCAGTAAAAATGAATTTAACTATAACATTATATCTGTCAGTTTTCAGATTTAATTGAATTTCGTGCTTATTCGATTTTACAATATGCAATAATTTTGGAAATAAGTGTGCGGGAGTGTGCATTAATCAACATTTATACATACCTTTCAGGATCGCGGGATAATTTAAATAATGATTTATCGCCACCGCTTCTAGTAGAACAATTGAAATAAAGGACTTATAACCAGGCATTTTCAACAAAAATAAAATAAAGATTAATTATTTTTCGAAACGCTCTAGGACTAAACCACAAGATTCGCGTTTAGAATCACACTAGACCGGGCCCTGACTATTTCGTCGGATGGCTGGCCATCCCAAGGAGGCGGAGTTTTAAACGAATTCTTGTTTCATGCGTTAGGCGAGCGCTTTCGCGTCTGGTGTGGATTTAACTGAGATCTGGGGTAGTACCTAAGTTATTTTAAATACAAATGTTATGAAAAGGTCCATGATGCAACAATAATTAGAGTAATATCTGTATTAGAGTCCCTCTTGGGGACTTTCACCTTGTCGTGGTAAGAGGACTCAGTAACCTTCAATGTCCAGAGAGCGATGCCGGTGGTAGCGTAGCTACTGGTTGGGGCACCCATGCCAGTAAGGTCTAGAAGTGACGAAGGTGAAGCTAAGAAAAGTCCATAATCCGCAGCGTCTGATCCAGAATGGGCGGCTGCAAGAAAACCTGGAAAGCGGCAGCTGGCTTTTCAAAATCAACATTCAGGCAGTAGTTGTGAAGACTAAAATGGCTTTATCTTGGATAACAAATGGCGTGGTGAAATTCACTGAAGCGGCATTTGCACAGCGATGTAGAAAGCAACGGAAAACCACTACACTATTTTTTTCCTAGTAAAAATTGTCATGGCTGCAACCAATCAAATGATGGCCCCTAGTCCCCAGCAGAACTTAAATGGTCAAGGGGTGCGAAGAATCACCGGGTCAGTCATGAGGATTGGAACGTCGAATGTTGGAAGCTTGTTTGCGTCCAACAAACAACGGAATGTTCTATTATTCAGGCAACAACGAACCCTCTCACCGCCAGGGTGTTGGCATCATTGTCGACAACAGATACAACAGCACGGTTAGCAATTTTCTTCCATACACTGACAGAGTTATGATCCTATCGTTGAATTTTAACATAAAGATGAATATAATCCAAGTTTATGCACCAACAGCCCAAAAAGATGACAACGAAGTCAAAGAATTTTATGACCAGCTTAATTCCGTCCTAAAACTTACTAAAAAAACATGAATTAAACATCATCCTGGAAGACTTTAATGCCAAAGTGGGCGAGGAAGAGGTCAAGTCTTGTGTTGGAAAATATGGACTAGATCAAGGGAACAAGAAATTATTATTGCTAATACCTATTATAAACTCCCTAAACGTAGGCTTTATACCTGGACATCTCCGGCTGATTGTTTAAACAAGATTGTAAGAAATCAGATGGACTACGTAGTGGTAAACAAAAGATTCAGAAATGCCATTAAGTCCACCCTCACCTACCCAGGGGCTGACATATCATCAGATCACAATCCTGTCGTTTCGTCCTTCAAAATAAAATTAAAAACAACAAAAAAGCCCACAATAAAGAAAATCATAGATCCCGGAAGACTAAGAGAAGAACATGTTTACACTAAAGCCAAAGAGACAGTAAATGAAAGTCAGAGAAGGCTAGACCAGATTTTTCAAAGTTCCCTTGTTTCAGCTGGGAAGGAATGCTTAAAACCACTCAAGGAAAAAAGGAAGCAGTGGATGACAGAGGAAATACTCGAACTCATGGAGAGAAGAAGAGAAAACAAATAAAAAAATCCCAATATCTTCAGAGGCAAATTAGGAAAAAGATCCGCCAGGCCAAGGAGAACTGGCTGTCAGAAAAGTGCGTAGAAATAGAAGAATTGGACAAAAAGTACGATAGTTTTAAAGTCCATAAAAAGATCAACGAAATGACATATCAACAAAAAAATACCACTTCAGCTGGTATCCTCAAAGATGATAATGGCAACTTAGTGGGAGATGTAAAGGAAAAATTGCAGCCATGGTCAGACTATATCAGGGAGTTATTTAATGATGACAGGGGCGAAATAAATAATGAAACTGAACCACCGATTTTACGAGAGGAAGTTCTGATGGCAATCAAGAACACAAAGGGGGCAAAAGCGACGGGACGTGATCAGCTACCTGTTGAACTGATTAAACTTATTGATGAAGACCTTATTGACATTGTAGTGGACCTCTTTAATTTGATATAGTCAACAATGGCTACAGTCAACCTTCGTGCCAATCCCTAAAAAGCCTAGTGCAACAACCTGCTCTGAACATAGAACATTAAAATCGTTCCTGAAAATAATACACAACAGGATTTACAGAACTCTTGATGCGGAGATGAGTAACACACAGTTCGGCTTCAGGAATGGCATGGGAACAAGGGAGGCCTTGTTTGGCATAAACGTGTTGGCTCAGAGATTCCTTGATATGAATCAAGATTTGTATTTGTGCTATATAGACTTTGAAAAGGCATTTGATAAAGTTCGACACTCAAAATTAATGGAAATTCTTACAAATAAGAATGTCGATAGTCGCGATACACGAATAATATCACATCTATATTGGAATGAAATCGCCAAAGTTAGAAAATCGACAATCAGTTTTCCTCCGACACCGACATATTGAGGGGAGTGAGACAGGGCTCCCATTACTTTTCAATGTCTATAGCGAAACCATATTTCGAGAGGCTTTGGATGGCTGCATAGAGGGAGTAAGTATCAATGGGGAAATCCTTAACAATCTGCGATTTGCTGATGACACTGTCGTGATTACAGATGATGTTAATGACCTGCAAAACGTGATGGATCGTTTAAATACCTGTTGTAACGAGTTCGGGCTCAAAATAATTGGAACAAAACCAAGCCTATGGTTGTGTCCAAATCGCCACACGCAAACGCTCAACTCATTGTAGACGGCTCGAACATCAAAAGAGTTGATACAAATAAATATCTGGGAACGCAGGCATAGACCAGACCAAAGAAATAAAGTCCCGTGTTGAAATAGCGCGAAGTTCGTTTGTTAAACTTAAGAAGTTTCTTTGCTATGGGGATCTGAGTTTGGGGTTAAGATTGAGAATGTTACGCTGCTATGTGTTTTCCACACTTTTATATGGCATGGAGGCATGGACCTTAAAGAAGGTGAACATGGATAAACTGGCCGCTTTTGAGATCTGGTGCTATAGAAGGATTTTACGAATATCCTGGACAGATAGAATTATGTACTAATGCTGAAGTTGTTAGAAGAATAGGAAAAGAACCAGACATTCTCTTAACCGTAAAAAGAAGAAAGCTTGAGTACTTGGGTCACATTATAAGAAGTCGGCGATATGCTTTACTGCAAGGTAAAATCAGGGGCAAAATATATGTTGGATGACGAAAAATATCCTGGCTTAGGAACCTGAGGGACTGGTACGGATGCAGCAGTATGGAACTATTTAGAGCGGTGGTCAGTAAAGTCCGCATTGCCATGATGGTTTCCAACCTTCGTTGGAAGATGGAACTTAAAGAAGAATAAGAGTTGGAGTATCTTTAAGAATTATATCCTGAACTATCCTTTTTACATCTATGCTATACCATAACATAATTGTGAAGCTGCCAATCCAGTTTTTAAACTACAATTTTAATACAATGTCTATAATACAGTTATAAGTTTATGTGAATATTGGTCTATAAAAATAATCGCATAGTAATATCTATGTTATGATCCCGAAGCTGCCAATATTTTTTTTTAAATCAGTTGCAATTATATTTGCATGAGTTACAAGGCTATATGAGAAAATTTGTCTATAAAAAAGATCGCACGGTAAGAACAAATAGCTGAAAAGATCTTTGTCTATATTTGGAACAACGAGAATGCAAGCAATAAAAAATACAATGAACAATACTTGACTATTCGTCACAGATCCGAGGATCATGCTTTCTAAATAGATGTAAGTAAGAGTAGGTATTAAAAAATCGTCCGCAACAAATATTAGTATCGCCCACGATCAGGAGTTATTTTTATTTCGCAATATGCAACAATGCTAATCCGTGCGGCTTTTGGCAGAAACGTAGGCACCGTTTCCATTGATTTTATTATGATTGAATCCGAATTAAAATCAAAGATAAATCAATCGAATTACTATGCTCGTGACATTATGAGCATTTTTAAATTTCTGGGAAATGGATCGAGTCTGTTTTAAAAATGCCATATCTTCATATCGCAAAATGTTTTAATTCCTTCTAAAATATGTAACGGAAAATGTATGACAAAACAAAAATATGAAGAAAGAACCCTAAAGAAACCCTATTCTTGATATTCTTCATTCAGTTTTAGTTATCCTCTGTAAATTCCATTAACTTCAGTAGATAGGAGAGGCGATCTTAGTAAAGCTTCCGATTGCGTTGATCAAGGAACTCTCATGCGTCTTGGCTTAAGTGTTGCCAAGTTCAAAATATAATTTCCCTCACAAAATACCAAAAAATGTCCAATATTTAGCTAAATATCTTAAGGTGATTATGAGGTTTATTTGTTCCGATCACCTGATGTCATTGTAAAGCCTAGGCTATGAGGGAGCTCGCAGAAAATGAAGAAATATTTATAAAAGTCAGCCTAATTTAGGCTAATGCGCATTTTGTATTGCTAGACAATCTAAATTTAAAAAAAAAATCCTGTTTTGCACGTTTTCCTTAAATCTAAGGAAATTTCGCTGTCAATGACGACACTGACTGGTCTTAGTATTAAATACTGAGGAGGTAAATGTTGATTCTATACAGTTCGAAATGCATTAATTTTAAATTAATGGACTATATCGCAGTAAACATTTATCTAAAATACCATGTGCACTCAATCAGTTATTATAATATTCATAATTGATATGACCTTCTATCCGTAAATAACCCAGTATACTGTGGGGAGTCGCAATTAGATTTAATCATTTAATATCGCTGTAATATTTGTCAAACATTTTGTATGAAAAGATTTTCCTCAGTCGAAACGTACGAAAAGGAATGCAAAATATCAATAATTGAAAAAATACCCCAAATACACCCTAATCACAAAGTACTAAGCTATATCGTACCGCGTTGTATATATATCATCATAAAATTGAATAAAATATATAACTGTAGGATTTTTATCATTGCCTAGGGAAATGTCAAAAAGGCATCAGATAATTTGATAATAAGTTTAATAGAGTAAAAAGAAAATCACTAGTACTAAGTTTGGACACAATATTTGGCACACAGGTTAGTAACACAAAACAGCTTTTGAAGACAACGTAACAGTCTTGGGTTCACTTAAAAATATAATCTACAGAACCCCGTCTGAATTCTGTAGCTTCTACTTTGCATTAACCACCACAGCGTCTCTGTGTGGTTTTTGATCGTGATTTGTTCACGGCGCCCCGCCTTAACACCGCGAAAACTCGTCTTTTTGGCACTTTTCGTACCCGTCTTCCGACTTTTAATTTCGTCTTTACTTCGAGAACCCGTGACTAGAAGTGCCCCTGCCTCCTAATCTTTCCCTGCCCGCTGAGAACGGTTTCAGCAAAACTGCTGAGTTGCGTCTGCCAATATTCGATAAGAATAACGGCCGCTGCCGCCATCGCATGATAAAGCTTATTATGTGACCAAGGCTATAATCTTACTTTAGATAAATATTTACAGATTTAAAATTAATTTCACTAACACTAAAAAATAATGCAACTCACACTCGGCCATACTGACTACGAATCCGACTCGGATTCAGTACCATCATAGTCCACCCATGGTTTCATATATTCTGCATAAGTTGATGTATGCAATGGACCTTCACTTGCACCAACTTTCATCACTTCATATCGCTCATTAGGTAAAACTTTAGTCACTTCATAAGGTCCTAAGAACTTTCTACGCAGCTTTAGACCTCCTCCAAACTGAGTTCTTTTAATTGCAACTAAGTCTTTCAACTTATAAATCCGTGCTTTCCGTCTTCTTAAATTATATTGTTTCCTATTTTCTTCTTGCACCTTTAGAATTTGCTGTTTACATTGTTCTCTAAATTCTCTAATGTTTTCTCTTTTACCATTGAAAATCTCTCGACTTCTTTCTCTAATAATTCTTTGATTTTTAAGTCCTCCTTGTTCTTCATTTTGACGCCAATTAACACTTCGAAGGGCGTACAATCTATACTACGCTGTACTGTAGAATTTATAGCTCTCTGTACCTTAGCGAGATGCTTGTACCATTTACTTGGATCATCCAAACTTAGTTTGGTGAGAACAGGTATGATAACTCTATTTATCCGTTCTACCTTCCGTTTCCTCTCGGTACTCCTGTCGTGACGGTGGTGTGATGAATTCCCTCTTCGATGCAGTAATCCTCAAACTCCTTTGCTGTAAAAGCAGTCCCTTTATCGTTTATAATTCTTGCTGGATTTCCGAATGGTTTCTGGTGCAATTTCAATTTATCCAGAGCTTCTTTGGCCGTCGTAGATTTTGTTGCATATAGCCAAACAAATTTTGAGAAATCATCTACCATCGTTAGAATGTGATTGTAGTTTTTATTTGTAGAGTGAAGGGGTCCTAAATAGTCCATATGAAGAGTATGGAGCGGTTCTTCTCCTTTATCTAATGGATGTAATATTCCCTCTTTTTTCCCCTCCTTGTTATTTCCTAAAATGCACGCCACACAATTCTTTATGCATGCACCAATTTTATCCTTCAACTTCGGTATGTAGAATTCTCGATTTACTATTTCTTCCGTCTTAGTTGCACCAAAATGGCGAATCTCATGAGCTTTCCGAGTTATTTCCGATTGCATGGCTTTTGGAACTACAATCAGTTCTAAACCATTGGCGTATTTGAAAAGTATGTCGTTATTCAAGAAAAAATCTTTATAAGTCTCCCGGCTTGCGATCTTCCTTATTGCCTGAGTATATTCATCATTTTCCTGAGCCAACTTCAGTCGTTGTATTACTCCGTCTTCTTGGCTAAACATAGTATTGTCACGACTAACAACCATCCGAACGTTTTTGTGCTACCCTATAGAA